>KZ452013.1:3108898-3146021 GCA_002786265.1 Apostasia shenzhenica | reverse complement strand
GAAAAAACATGTCTATAGAATCTTCTTACATTTAGACCTTAGTTTTTTTTTAATTATATATTGCATTGTATCTGTATTACTATTTATTCTTGTAATGACCTTTTTTCTTTTAAATTTTTTTAAAAAAATTTATATAAAATGTTTTTATTATTATAGTTCTAATAACGTTGTATCAATCAGTGCATAAATATAAAATATATAATTTATAACTTAAAAACTCTATTTTAATATATATTTTATGTAAATATTAATTTATTTTATATAAATTTTATATTCAAGTCTTGTTATTAGGAATATGAGTAAGTTAAATAACTTATAGTTTTTTTAAATCTTAAATATTATTTTTTTCATTACTTTCTTGTTATTACATTATTAAATATTCATCATTTTTCAGTTTTTATGATATGAGGTTGGTATCAAAAAGTCTTTAAGAAGAAATACAATTTGTAATCTAATTTCAACATTCTTGAGGTATTTTACACTTTTTTCTCATTTATGAAATAATATTATTTTATAATTATTTTGAGTTTTACATTCATTAAAGCTTTTATTTATGTAAATTATATTCCCCAGATCTTTTAATATTTAAGATTTTTTCTGAATATTTAATTGTAAAGAATATTATTTCTTTAGAATGTCTTTCTATTAACATGTGAAAGGTGCTCCTGTGTCACTGTATATAATTTTAAATTTTTTATTATAATTTAGGATAATAGCATCTGGGTCCCTCTAGTTTACTCATATGGGCAAATAGGTCCCTCGAATATAAAATGTAGCAAACTGGTCCTCCTAGTTTGATGAAATATGCATATAGGTCCTTGGGCCGTAACAGACGTTAGAAATCTCCTCTCTCTCATCTCCGCATCTCTCTCTCCCGATCGTGCGCACGGGCGCGCCGCCAGACCCAAGCGGCGTGTGCGACCCACCGGCGGCCGCGCGGCCGCCGGCGAGTCACGCGGGCGTCGCCCGTGCGCCGGGATCGGGAGGAGAGATCCTTTCCATCCACGCTCATGGCGATGCCGAGGCAGCCGCTCTTCTCTGCTCAGGACCCGCCGACGACGTCACGCGCCCGCCGGCGGACCCGACGACGTCGCGCAGCCGCCGGCGTGCCGCAGACCGTTATTCGCGCAGCCGCAGCGTGCCCGGCGGGTCTAGCGACGTCGCGCAGGGCTGGGAGGAAGAGAGGCGCCTCCCTCTTTCCTCCGATCTCTGCGATGGGCGGCGCTAGGCGCGACCCGCCGGCAGCTGCCCGCGCCCAGCGCCGCCGCTGGTGGGTCGCACACGCCGCGCGGCGCCGGCGGGTCTGGGGCCTCGCGCATCGCCCGGATTGGGAGAAGAGAGGATCATGCTCCCAATTCGGCGCGAGCCACGGCAGGCCGCGGCGGGTCGGCGGCTGCGCGGCGTGTGCGACCCATCGGAGGCCCGGCTGGGCACGCGCGGTCGCCGGCGCGGTCGCGCCTGCCGCCTTCCTGTGCGCAGCGATCGGGAGGAGAGAGGGAGGCGCCTTCTCTTTCCTCTCGAGCCCTGCGCACGAGCGGACGTTGCGCGGCCGCCGGACCTGCCGGCGGCTGCGCGACGTCGCTGGACCCGCCGGCCGCCGGCGACCGCGCGACGTCGCCGTGGTCCTGGAGCGAGAGGAAGCGGCATCCCCGGCATCGCCTTGAGCGTGGTGGGAAGGCTCTCTCCTCCCGATCCCTGCGCACAGGCGACAGCGCGGCCGCCGGTGGGTCGCACACGCCGCTTGGGTCCGGTGGCGTCGCCCGTGCGCGACGATCGGAGGAGAAAGATGCGGAGAGGAGAGAGAGGGTGATTTCTAACGTCTGTTACGGCCAAGACCTATATGCATATTTCATCAAATAGAAGGACCAGTTTGCTTATATTTATATATGATGGGACCTATTTGCCATAACGAGTAACTAGAGGGACCCAGATGCTATTTACCCTATAATTTACTATTTATGTGTATAGTTTATTGTATAATATATGTTTGTTTTGAATGTTAATTTATAAATATTTTTATTAAAAGTATAATAATTTTTTCTTTTAAGCTTTAAATTTATTATTTTAAATAATTTAGATTTTAATATAAGATATAATGGTTCTAAATGTATTAAATCTTGATCGTTATAATTTTATTCTTAAAATCAGCTAGAACTTGAATTATAGTTAGGTCTATATATTTTTGAATATTCTTTTTTCTGACTTGTGCATAATAGTTTAATTTCATATTCCTATTTATAGTATAATTAATTTTATTTTTAATGTGTTTACATATTCTATATTCTATTCTTTAGTTACATATTACATTTCTTATTTTTTTATTTTATATTTAAACCCTTAAATCTTCTAAAATAAATTTAAGTCTTTTTAAAGATTTTTAAATTTTTTTTTTGCTAATTATAATTGATATAATGTTTATTACCAATAACATGTATATACAAAATTTTATAAATATATTTGTGAATAATATATATACCACTAATTTTTATTTGTAAAAAATTTTGAAAAGTTAAACTGTAAAATAAAATCAGGAGTTTGTTTGTATTAAAGAAAAAATTAAAATATATAAGCAAATGCCTTTTTATTTAATATTACATATATTTTAAACTAAAATATTACTATATAATTAATTTTTACTTAGCTAGCAAATGCACACAATGCTAAAAGATATAAATTAAGTTCTTTGTTTAGTGACATGCTAAAAAACATATCTTTTTTATATTTTTGCTAGGGCTAAAATATTAAATTTATTTTTAAAAATTTAAAAAAATTTTATATTCTCATCTTACATAAATTTTAATCTTAAATAATCATTTTATTTTTTTTCAACGCAAACTTTTATTAATATATTTATTTTTTTATATTATATTTTTTTTTCTAAAAATTTTTTATTATAAATATATATATATATATATTATATGTATATGCAAAAACTTATGAAAGAATTGTAGGAATGGATTACTAAGTTGATACCTACCTATTACAATATATAAAATCTACCACACATTTTGTGGTAAATACTAAAATTATAAAAGTATCTAAAATTTTAATCATTTTAAACTTATTAGAATAAATTATAAGTCACACATATTATCACATATAGAGAATTATAAAAGAAAATATCTAAAATCATTAAAAAAATTATTCTCGATAATCCATTATAGATGCTCAAGATTTTGTGAACTAAAATTTCTAGATGATCAAAAAATTATAAGAGCAAAATCATTCGTATATTCAATCCAAAATACAGAAATTAAAAACAAATTTTAAAATTAAAAAATTAAGATTAATAGAAAATTTTCATGATCCTCATTCTTTGCTTGTTTTTATGATTTAAAATCATACTAAATAAAAAAAGGAAAAAACAAGATAGCCCTTCAGGTCGGAAGAGCATTATAAATTAGTGTTAAGTTTTTAAAAACTTTTATTTGAGTTCCCGAGATTGTAAAAGAAATGTAATTTTAATCCCACTTTCAGAATCGATCTCATTATTGGGTTTTTTTTTTTAAATAAAAATGTGAAATTTGATCTTTTTTGAGCTAGCTAGTTTGAATAATTTATATATTTTAAAGAATTATTATATCACTCTGTCCTTAAAAGTTTAATAAAAATTTAAAATTTAACTTGTCATATTTTTTTTACTTTATCACTCTAAAAATTTAAAACTATAAAATACATATATATATATAGTATTTTAAATTTAAATTTTATTGTGACGCTCATGGTCGAAGAGGGCGAGGAGTGATCAGAAAGGGGTTGAGAGGACAGCCAGCTTTACGCTTTCTGCTTTTCGTCTTCCGCCCTGCTTTTCGGATCTAGTTCGAGCGCTTGTTTCAACAATCTACAGCATAATGACCATACCTTTTCTTTTGCGGTCACAACACTGCATTCTTCAGGTTGCCATAACCCCGATCACCACATGTACTTTCCCGGTCTCTTTCTTTAGCCAAAGTCAACCTTTTAGCACTTGTTCAAGGTCCTAAGCTGTATAAATAGCGATATTTTCTTAAATAGTAGACGCATCTTCTAGGGCAAAATCATAAAACTAATGATGGTAAGTTTCAAATTTAAGAAAAAGTACTCAAGTCATGTAATATTCTAAAACTAAAACGAACAATACTTCTACATTTAAATCACCAAAATGTTACATCTAAAAAACTAAAAAGTAACTAATTAAATCTTTTTTTATGATATCAACTTTGTAACATCTCATGATCTGTATTGTCCGCTTTGACTATAGAAAAAGTGTGACTTGAGTACTTCCCAAGAGGTCACCTATCCCAAAGTTACTTCAGCTCAAGGCGAGGCCTCTACCATTTGAGATTATGTTATCTATTTATACAGCTCAAAATCCCCTTCCTTTTTAATGTGGGATGATTCATTTCTGTGCCCTTCTCATCACTCATTATTTGACCTAAACGTCTGGTTCAATGTCTCAAATAAATACAAATAAATTATTTGAAAATTAAAATCATACATACGAGGATCTGAGAAACTTCATGCTGATAAATTAAATTAAGTAAAAATTTAAAATTTAATTAAATTGATATAAAAATGATGAGTTAAATTAGAGCTATTGGTTTCTTTCAACTATAGATCAAATAAGAAGTACAAAAACATCATACAAATTTCTCTAAAATTCTCTCAAAAATAAATTTTATTCACTTAAATTTATATTAGTCATGTGTTCTACAAATTTATACTAATTAAACTATAATTCTTATATTTAATTATAGATTTTATTTAAAGAAGAGTTAGCCTGTATCATGTGATATAAAAGTAAAGGTATTACCTATTTTAATTTCAGAGAACTGCAAATATGACTTGGGTACTTTTCGGAAGGTCAATTATTTTAATTTTATTACAGTTTAAGCATGCTTAATTATATTTTTTTTTTATCTTTAGTCTTATATTTTTTCCTAAAAAATACTTTTACGTATTAATATCATATTATTTCTTATGCAACTCAAGAATTTATCTCTTTTTGACATAATACATTTCATTCTTGTGTCCTTCACCACTTATCATCCGGCTTAAAATATTGCCCGAAACCTCTCTTTGTTTTAGTAATTTTCTTATTGAATTAAATAGTATATTTATTATCAAAAAAAGAAAAAAAGAAAATACATAAATTAAATAAATGATTTTACTAAGAAGATGTTTGATTCAAAAAATAATTATTTAATTTAATATTATGTATAAATAATTTTTTAAAAATTAATAAAATTATTATTCGAAAGACATATAAATTATATGACATAACACTAAAATAATATTGAATCAAATACCTCTTAAATCAATATTAACACTCAATAAATTCAAATAACAAAATAAATTAAACTAATTTGCAATTATATATATCTCAAAAACAATCATAACATGATCTAATTTATCATGAATGAAGATGTCCTCATCTGATATTTATAATAATTTAGTAATGTCTATCATCAACTTGTGGAAACCCCTCAATGTAATATTTTATGATGTTCAATAGGGATATGATCACTAAAAATCTCCCTTGAATCAACTTTGGGTTGAGTGAGATACTGCTAGTCATTTGAATTTCAATAAAAAACCTGTCACACATAAATTTGGTTAAAATGTATTCTAATTTTTATGCTCAATATTTAATAAAAGATGGAAGGTAGTCGAGAAAATTGAATATGTTCGAGTTGAGATTTACTCGTTCGAATTCAACTCAACTCGATGCCAACCTATATTTGATACAATTTTGTTGTATATCATCCACTGGAATGCAATCTAACAAGGGTTTTGAAGGACAACTTAACGCCTGTTGGATGCACAAATTGACACAAAAAGAACTCGAGATAATTCGCTCAGCTGGGTTCCTAATCTCAATCATACATACATACATACATACATACAAGTCGAAAAACTTTAAATTCATGCCTTAAGATTAGTATGTGTGTTTGCTAAAAACTCATATGTTCTTCCGTAATTATGTCTGGAATCTCCTTAAAAGGCCAGTGTTGCTGTATAATGGAAAATTATGAGACGATCCTGAACAAGATTGGGTAAGAACATCGGTCTTAAGTATCATGCAAGCATGTTTTTAAACATATTAATCTATATGGATGATTATGATCCTTAAACGTAAAATTTTAAAAAGATCTAAAATATTTACTGATTTGTGATTCTGTATAACTAAAAATAGTAGTATAGTTGAAAAAATTGAAAATTTTTTCTTAAATAATATCAAAAATGATTTCAAAATAAAAAATAAATATTTTGAAGAAATAAGTAGTATGAACATAGCAAATAATTTTAAACTAATTATACAAATAATAAATAAAATATATGATAATTTACACATTCAAAATAATAATAATATGACTGAAGTAAAAGAGAATATAAAAAATTTGGTTAATGAAATAAAAAAATAAACCAACTTCAAATATAAGAAAAATATAGATGATAATAAAGAAAAATATTATCATTGGATGAATGTTCCTCTAAATAAAAAGCAAGTTACTCAAATTCATGGTAAAATTGAATATATAAATATTATAAATGAAATAAATTTATTAGAAGGCTTTGAAAATTTTGAAGACCTGCATACACTGTTTCTAATTAATAGACAAATTTTAGAAGAAAAAATTAAAAAATATATAAATGAACCAACAATAGAAAAATTAATAGCCATATAAAAAATATATCAAGATAAAGAAGAAAATTTTCAATTATATGATTATAAATCAGATTATGATTATGAATTACATTCTGAAACAGATAATAGTAATGATAAAAGCGATAATATTCAAATAATGAAGAAATATATATGTAAACAGGAGAACCCTCTATTAGAAGCCCTCCTAGAAGAAAACGATACAATGAGAAACCTGAAGAACATTTTAATGAATATGATGATTAGCATTATCAACCTAAAGAAGATAACCGATTTGAAGACATCTACAAAAATGACAAGAATTATTTTAAAGCTAAATATCCTAAAAAACGACCAGTACATATTTAATATAAATAAAAATCTGATTTTAGAACGAAAACAATACATCTATTTATTCGGAATACTTCCTCCACACAGCAAGCATGGTGGACATAAACCTAACAGACATCATTTAAAGCGATACAAACGCAGACAATATTGAAAACCAAAATATAAAAAATCTTGGACTAAATAAAAATTTAATATACAATATAAATCAGAACAAATTTATAAACATAAAAAATATTTTAAAAAACAAAAAGATTTTAAAAACAAATTATGTAAATATTTTAAATGTGGAGAAGAAGGTCATTATGTCAATAATTGTAAAAAAGACAAAAATATTAGAAGAACAACAACCCAAAATGATAGGAAAATATTATGATATTTTATCAAGAAAAAATTTATCTAGTTTATCAGATATTAATTATGAAATATCCTCTATTAAAGATATAAATAACCTAGCAATAGAAATAGAAAGTGAGTCTGATATTACAAATTCAGATTCTCCAATAACTTCAGAATCTGAGACGATTATGAAGAAGAAAATGAAGAAAATATAAACTATATATTAATGTTAAAAGAAGAAGATAGTGATGAATAAAATGTAGATAAAATAATTAATACAACAATAAATGAACATAATAAATAATTTATATTTGATAATAATTTATATCAAAAAATCATTAAACTTAAAAATAATACCAAAGGTAAAAATATATACAAAGAAAAATGTAGCCTACAATTAACAAAAAAAGTAATACATTTTATAGAATATTTTAAGGGGACGTTTGGTTCAGTGTTATCTCAATGTTATGTTATGTTATCTTTAGAAAGTAATTGTTTGGTTTAATGATATCTTTAAATAATACTATAATTAATTACAAAAATGTCATTACACGCTGACATCTAGATGTCACTCCAAATCGGACATCTCAAGATAACACCGTCAATTTGTCATTATAATGTCAATAACTTCCAACTAAACAAAAATAATTTGGATAACATTAATATTTTCTAATATCATAACATTGAACCAAACAAATATCTATTGATGAATAACAATGACATTTAGATATCATGACATCTAAATAACATTGACATTGAGATAACACTGAACCAAACGCCCCCTAAAGGTAATACTGATAGCTCTGAAGAACCAACATCAATAACTAAGTTATAAATTATTTATTTTATAAAATATTTTGAAAGTAATACTGATAGTTCTGAAGAGCTAACAACAATAACTAGATTATAAATTATCACAAAAAATAAAATTAAAAAAATATTAAAAAAGATTAAAAATGCTGATAAAATAAAATATTTACACTTAGAATGTATACAAATTATAATAAAAACTAACTTTAAAGCAGGACTTGATTTACCTATAACATTAATAATTTTACATAATAGGCTAATAACAACACAACAATCCCTTACGAGAATAATACAATCTAATCCTTGAATACATATCAGAAAATCACCAGGATAAAAACAACTATTAGTTCATCAAAATATACGTTGGCAGTAAGCATCCGAGAAGAGATGGAGGACGTGAGGAAGAAGATAAAGCAAGATTGAAAAGCATGTGAGGATTTGGGTGGAAGTTGATGTCTTCTCAATACAGAGAAGCTGCAACCTATAACAAAAACAAGCAAGAAAAAGCGATTTGAAGGAGAAGGAAGAAGAATCTAAGTTAATCAATTTAAAAAAAAAAAAGGAAATGAAAAACTGTGACAGCGATCTAACCTGAATGAGAGATCTTTTCCCTTCTCCTTCTCTAGTACACAGGGATGTTCTAGGCTAGGGCTAGGGTTTTTCTTACATGCAGTACTCAATCGTCGGAATGCTTATCATCTTCAGGGGCGGCCTAGCGGTGGCATCCTCTTCAAGTCTCGCTGTTCAATCCCGCTCTAGTAGTTATCCGCCTCTTGCTGGATCATCTCCTGCACATCGCACGGGAATTGAGCAGTTGGCGCTGCCACCATCAGCATCAGGTTCTCTTTTCCAACGGCCCCGGGAGGCGGCGGCGGCGGTAGCTTGCCGTAGACATCCGACTTTCGACGGAAGATCCAGGGAGGAAGAGGGAGATGCGATCGAGATTTCTAATGACAGTGACGTGCGGCATATGCCATACATTCCGTCAAAATTTGACAGCAAAACACAATGGTGTATCAATTATAAGTTGTGTAATACACACGACTTACACTTTATAGAAGAATAAGTCAAGCTCACCTCACTAAAATAATTTAAATTTTAAAAATATAAACCGTGTTACAAAATATTATTTTGAAGTCGTGTGCATCATGCCACTTATACTTTGACGTTACAATTATAAGTCAGCACAAAAGTTATAATGATTTTGTAAATTTAGGCACCTGCTTCTCTGTCCTCAGGACTTTATTTAAAGCCAGTGGCAAGCGAGCAAGCATCTGCAACAGAAACAGAAGTAGTACACTCTAAATATCAAATCGAGTATTTTGATCTAAGATGTGATATAAAATTTATATTTTTATTAAAAATTATTGAGTATGTGAAGTAAAATATTATTTTTAATATTAAAATTTGTGTAGAATAATTAAATAATTTATTTATTATTATTATTGTTATTTTTTAAACTAGTACTATTTTGGTCCTGTTTTGGTCCTCACGCCAAACAAAGCCTAAGACCCGACAATCAAGGAGGAGGATTTGAGAAATAATCCTTACCGTGGCCATCCTGTTAGCAAAACCTGCACAGAGCTCTGGTGTGGAGATTCTCTCTAACTTCTCCTCCAACTCCTTGGACACAGGCCATTTCCCATGGCCAGACCTGCCTCTCCTCGATAGACGCAGTTTCAGTTTGCAGACGGTAGGGAGATGATTGTTAACTCTCTCTCATCTCCTCTTGTTCACTGCAATCCTCGAATCCTCGTCTCTGAATATCCCCGTGAAGTTAATGCTGTAGGGAGGCTCGGTGCTTTGCTGCCAGTCGTGTCCCCCCTCTGCAGCTAAGCCCTCTTCTTCTGCACCTTTCCCCTTCTTCGACGGGGGCTCTGGACTTGCACTCTCAGTGGAACCCCTTTTCTTCTTGGGGACCCCACTAAGACCAAGTCCAGGTAGGGGCTTTCAGCCCTTCCCTCCCTTTTCTCCTCTTGGCCTACTTCAGCCTTATTCCTTTCTTTTTCTTCCCCAATGACGATCCCTTTATCACTCTTAGGGATCACCTTGGGCTTGGCCGTTGTTGTGGGTTTTTTCCCATCCTCCATCAGTTCGGCCACGGTCTTCCTATCATTTGTGTCATCCTCAGGTGAAGACACCACATTGACGGCAGCTCTGCCACAGACTGGCTCCGGAACCTCCATCACTTCTTCCTCTTCCTCCACCTCAGTGACCTCCTTACTGAGCTGGATGGCAGGGGGCTGCCCTCTCCTGACCGTTTTCATCAGAGCTGCGCCAGGGGGTGGGACAACCTCCTTGAAGATGACATACCCCAGCGACTTGGCATGCAGGGATATATCATTCTTCACGTGTCTGAAGAAACCCTTCAGGGGCCAATTTTGCCCCTTCAGCCTCTCCAGATTCTTCAAGGTCCCCTCTCCTGCCATCCACTTGGCATCGTCGATGAATTCAGAAGGGCAGACTCCGGGCGCTAGAAGGATTCCCAAATCCCCTCCAGCGAAAAAGTAGTAGTCTCTCCAATCCGAGTGAGAAACTATTCGCCCCTGAGAACATCGCCCTCCTCGTCTTCAATCGCAAGGCCAGGCACCCTCCGTATCCCGGCACCGCCATCCAGCTAAACAGGCCTCTGAACAATGTCAAGCTCCATGATATCTCCTAGGCCTGCAGTAGCTTCAAGAAGGAGTATACATATGCGACGGCGTTGGGAGAAAGCTGCGCCGGCATGATCTGGTACGAGTTCAGGATTTTCCTGAACTCCGGTTGCGGCGGGAGCATCAAACCGTACTCCACTTGAGCCCGGTATATGCATACCGCTCCTTTAGGAGGACTGTTTGAATGAAAATCAGCAATGGGGGGGGGGATGATCATTAGGCTAGGATTTCTCCTGAACCCTCTCATTGTGTTGAGCACTTCGTGCTCCATCAAGAGACTCTTCTGGTAGCAGGAGTCCTTTAGGAACTTTTTCGGCCAGTTCAGCCCACTCAATCTCTCTTCCCCCCATGGTAAGTTTTTACGACGAGCGGAATCAGGGAAGGCTCTTCCTTAGGGTTTGAATGCAAGTAAAAGATTCAAACCTCCCTCCTTGCAAAAGGTTTTTCGGGGAACAGTTGTGACTTTTTCGCCTATTGGCCGTCTGATCTTATCGATCAATGCGCGAGACTGATCCGGCCATCCGTCTTTCTGACAATTTCGAATTCGAAGCAGCGCACGAATATCGAAGTGTCCCTTCCCTGCATTCGCCCTGGCCTCGTGCATGATGTTTCAAGGCAACATAATGCATTTTTTTTATTCTTTTAACTATCGTCATTCGATGTTTCATAACCTCGGGCACGACGATAGTTAGTTTCATCTTTTAACTTAGAATTTTTTATTAGCTTTACACTTTCATATACTTATGAATTCTTGTTCTTTTCTGGTCTCGTGGTACCCTTTCTAAACATGAAAGAAAAAATAAAAGAAAATACATGCTGAATTCATTCAGTGCAAGTTTTTAGAATACGTTTTATTCATGACAACTTGTTACAAAATTATATTTCTTTGCTCTCTTACATGTTTGTCTCCTGAGTATAGGGAAATCAAATAATTTTTACAATGCTTCAGAACTTAGACAACTAGATCAACCTACTTTTCTCCTGAATGACCAGTAGCAGATCACCTGGGGGCTACCAGAACTCCTCTCCTCTCCGATCGTTCCTTCAAACATATTGATGATGAGGCTGAGGAATGGGAGGAGGACGAGGAAGGCGGATCACCTCTGGCCATCAGGCTGAGCCTGTCGCTGCGCCTCAGGGGGAGTACTTTGGCCCTCTTCAGGACTTCTGCGTGGAGGAACAAGATGATATTCCCAGCCGGCGTAGGTGCCTGAAGGAGGAATCTCCCCTGAGCCATGACTTCCGGCATCGAAGAACTTGTCCGGTCACCTCGAGTCGCAGAAGGGAAGAACCGCAGGTCCTCTGATGTTTTCCTGATTTAAAATACTTACATCAACCAGTGTCTGCAGGAGAAGATCGAAAGTTGCCTGATTCTTCACATGATGGCCTACCGGTGAGGCGCCGATGATGTTCACCACCCTTCTCACCGCTTCCTCCAGATCCTCCATGCGCCGCCCCTTCCATCCAGCGTTGTTTTCCACCAAGGCGCGCATGGAGTGCACCTCAGCTTTCAGCAACTCATTCCAGCGATGAGCCTCGAAAGCCGCTTGCTTCTCCCTGGACTTCGCCTTTTTGGCATCCACAGCATCCTTCTTGAACTTTTCCCTCTCCCACCGCAAGGTCTCCTTTTCATTGTCTAACTCTTTTATTCTCTTCTGGAGGTCCTTAACGTGAGCAGAGTGGGCTTGCCCTACATCCAGGATGGTGCGGCGATACTCTCCCCTCGCAGCATCTGCTTCACCTGCCCACTCATAGTTGCTCGAAGCTAGGGAAGTCAATCTGTCTTCTAACTTCTTTAACTCCCCTAGCTCCATCTTATGACCAATCTGAGAGCGCTCTGCAACTTGCAACAAAGCACCCTCTAACTCTGCCATCTTCCCAAAGAGGCGAGTTTCCCCTTCCTCCTGACCCTTTACATTCTTTATCACCTCTAAGATCCGGGAAGTATTCTCCAGGATCTTCTCTTCCTCCCTCCTAATTTCGAACAATTTATTCCCCAGATCGCCTCCTGACCCTCCAATGCCAAGGGCAACTTCAGGGGCGACTTGCCGAACCTCCTCCTTCTTCTTAATCCCCTCTTTCATCTTGCTGCCTTCCTTCTTCTTGTCCTTCTCTTCATTCCGAAGACTCGCCGGGAGAAAACGAAGGAAGAGGGCCTTCCTTATTTTGACAGAAGGAGGGATTGGTTCACTAAGAGGAGCAGGACCACAGATCACAAGGGGCGTCTTTGCCGGCCCCCTCGCGAGGGTTATCCCCACCTCGGGAAGAAACTGCTCAATATTTTCATCCTTGAGGAGAATTTTTCCCGGTCTGAGGCTCTCCCCCGCAGGCGTCTAGCTCACCATGCTCACCTTTATCCGATCTCCAGTCCGCTGAGGTTCCTTAACAGGAGAATCAGAGAGGTCCTTCCACCCTTCATTCTTCTACAGGATCCTGTGCAGACTCCAGAACTTGCACTAGGACTTCAGCAACTTTCACCGGCTGCGATACAACAACTGCGGCTCCCTCTCTCCCCTGCGGGGGTGACTCAGTAACCTCAAACCTCCTCTTCTTATCGGAAGAAGAGTCGTCGCTCGGAGGCCCGCCTTCCGTCTTCCTCTTCAGACAGGACAGAATTTTCCATCTTCTCCTATCCGCCATCTCTAGACTAATTTCCTTCTCCTTTGCAGATTTTTCAAGAGATTGGTAGGATAGAATGCGAATCGGCAGGGAACCGCCCCATCTTATCCTGACAGGTCTTGGGCAGCTTGTTCGCCGTTGCGACGGTTCACATTCTAGGACCCACATTAATGTTCATGCCCTGACAATGCGGGGGACTGATGTTAACGCGTGGCTCCAACGCGGCATTCTAGCCATACACGTGGCTCCCAGGTGGCACTAAGCTGTTATTTATTTATTTATTCTAGCAGGTCTCAAACCCCGGTCAAACCTCGGCCACACGGTTCGGTCAACTATCGTCCACGATGATCCAGAATCACCCCTAGCAACATCGATGACGATGTTCCTCAGTTGCACCTGTCGCTGTCGGCGTGCTCTGGCCGCGCTATTTTCAGTACATAACGCTTTTTCCAGACACGCAAATCAAAGGCTCGCGTGATCTAGCTGGTGTGAACCCCCAGTGGAATCACTACTACTAAAGAGAAAAAAGCACTCCACTCAGTACTTCCAGCTCCCCAGTGGCCGACAGCTGAGGGACCATCAGGACGAGCCCAACTCCTTTCTTTCTGGGAAATCTGGGAGAAAGTATTTTTTCAGCAATATTTAAAGCCAGTAAGCGGACAGGAAAAAAAGGGGAGAGGGGAAAAACAACCAAAAGAATCAGGGCAGCCAGAGTACAAGCATTTCCGGTGTCCTCCTGCTTTTCACTGTATTAGAGCTCTAACACAAAAGCTCCTTCTCTCTCTTTTTCTTTCTTCTGATTAGTTCAATGTACTGGTCTTTTGGACCACCCCCTTCCTTTCTCTAGTGAAATCAGCTCTCACTGACCGCTCGGTGGATGTCAGAGATTTCCTCCTTGAACCATCTTAAACCTCTGTGTGTTGCTCTGGATGCTCTCTTTCGCCTAAACTCTAACCGACAGGCTCAACTCTCTGCGTGCCACTGTCTCTTAAGACTCTCTCTCTCTGTGTTTCTTGGAATCCCTTACATCTCACATCAACAGTATGCGTAGACTACAATTCACTGGTGTCACACTACTATAATATACAAAATTATAAGAATACATACTCTGGTGAATTTCATGTCATTCTTGATATGAGATATTGAGTCGCATTTGATGAAGCTCATGGCACGGTTGAACTCAAGCTATCGTTGCATGTAAGTAGGCCTAGCCGACCACATATACGTCGTATAAGAAACATAATGGATGAGCGAAGGGGTGATTCGAGTAGAACTTGCAGCGTATGTCATGTTGTTGGATATAGCCAATTCACATGTCCTCGAAATCCTGAAAATGAGAGTGTACATGAATTGATACAGTTTTTAAGCACGTCTTTCACTTGTATTCACTGAAGTGGAGATGTCTACTTCATATTTTCCTTCAACACCAGTTGTCAGATGATTTGTGAGCTCTGTAGTTTTTATTATATATTTCAATTTTATTATAGTAACTATTCTTTCAATTTTTTTCTGTGTCAGAATAAAATCACACGCATATTCACTATTTGATGCTGAGAGATGTACGGATGGCAGCAGCCCAAGCATATGGATGGACTATCAGGATAAGCTATTATCATTATGTGATCAATTTTACTCGTAGCTTTACTTCCCTCTAGAAGCTAGTCGTGCTCCGACTGAGACCTACACTTTGCAGGAGCAGGACCTGTTCACTTTAGGAGAGCTCATCGGGCACTCGCATTGGGATCTTATAGTTCATATATCATAGTACGATCCAAGTGATTCATGTACTTATTACCATTATGGTCTTCATCAATCACAATTTGATGTTGGTCCTTCAGGTCCGCCGATCGACCAAGATTAGGCACAAGAGGACTTTGTCAGTGATGATGATGATGATGATAGTGGCGCACATGCGCATACACTTTATCGGCAACGACGTCGGGCACCAAATCCGTACACGCTTGAGTGTGACGTCATACCGCGTAGGAGAGAGAGATAGAGATGATGTATACATTCGATATAGTATACTATTGTAATATTTTTAACTATATTGAATATAATATCTATTCAAAAATTTTGCTATGATACATCGTTGTATGTATTTCTTCTATTTCATTTATAATTTATATTTTTCATTGAGTTCTATTGTGTCTTCGAAGTATGTCTAGATATAAGCGTCGATGCTTAAGCTCAAAGAAGCAGGTGAATGTAACAAATGTAGAAAAATGGCTTACAGATAACATGATCAATATAGAAGATTTACACGACCAAATATGGACAAAACAGAAAACGCATATTTATATTTTATGTATAATGATATCACATTTCGAGATTTTCAGCCTATCAAGAAATCATAAAATATAAAATTTACAATTAAAGAATGGGATGAAATACATATTTTATTTCTAGATTTGAAGGTAATATTTTCATGAAAAAAATATAAGTTCTTTTTCTTAAATAATATTTAATTTTTTTTAAAAAAAAGTACTCAGAATTCGCCTGTCCGTGCGCGACTTCGTCTTAACAGCAACCCAAATACCCCTTTTGTTAATTTGTTTTCTTAATTATGCTTAATTAGTTTATTAGATAATTAAATATGATTAATTCAAAAAAATTATCCAAAACTTACTAAGCAATTTCATGTTGTAATTGAGCTTCGGTCAAAATCAAATTATAATATTTCGTAATTATACCTGAATTTACACCATATTTGTTATTAGAAATCATAAAATTTAAAAACTAGTCTTATCAAGAAATGAACGCGCCGTTGCCGGGTCCCAAATCTCGGATGAGAAACGCGGAGGGTTGCGTTAGGCAGTCGACAACCGGCGTAAAATTTATCGAATCAATCATGACGTAGTCTTATCAAGAAATGACTTTTTAAAAATAATTATAATGCCATAAAAATAAGAGAAATGATAATATATTTTTGCAAAGTCCCTCTCACTTAAATTTATCAGCTTTGTAGTGTACATTCAATTTTGCATACATTCTTTTTTAGGTGCTAGAGCATGAATTAATTTAACACCTCAAGCATATATATTACTATTTGTGAACAGTCCAATGAAATTTAAACTGTTCAATCAACGATGACAGTTTAAAATTAACCTGATTTAATTTTAAACAGACACATCACATCACACATTAAATTTAATATTAAAAATTAATTTTATTTCACATCCTATATACATTACTAAAATAATAATTAACTTATATCACATTCCTCAGATATCTCAACATAATAATTAACTTTATATCACATCCTTCACATATCTCCATATAATAATTAACTTTATTTCACACCATTCACAATTTTTAATAAAAAAATATTTTTATCCAAATTTATTTTTAATTTTGTTAAATTTAAATCTTATAAACAAACAGACATTATTAGTGCATATAGAGACCGCAACATGTCTGAATTTGCCTATTTGTTTTTCATCTCGTAAGACATGTAACGAGAAATATAAATAATTCTATTAAGGGCAAATTTCACTCAGGTCCCTGAGTTTAAGGGTTAATATCACACAGGTCCACATTTTTAAAATATATCATTCGGGTCCCTAGGTTTTGAAAAAATATCATCTGGGTCCTTTTTTTTATTTTTTAATATTAAAAAATATACAAAATTACCATTATACCCTTACTCTCCCTCTCTCCTTCAGATCTGGCAGTCCGGCAGCCCGCCGCCCCGCGCCGCCTCGGCGGCCACGCTGCGACGCGCGGCCGCACGACGCAACCACCGCCCGGGCGCCTGGCCCCGAGCAAGGCCGCTGTGTCGCGCAGGCCGCGCGGCCCCACGGCCGCGCGATGCAGCGGCCTCGCAAGGCCGCGGCCGCGCGCGCGATGCATCGGCGGGCGGCCACGGCGCGCCGACGCAGCGGCCTCGCGCGGCCAGGAGGCCAAGGGCGGCCGGTTGCGTCATGCGGCGTGCCGCGCTCCCGAGCGGCGCAGCGTGGCCGCCGGAATGTGGGCGGGGCGGCGCGGCTGCCGGACTGCCGGATCTGAAGGAGAGAAGGAGGTCAAAGGCTTTATAATTGGCAAATTTTGTATATTTTTTAATAATAAAAAAATAAAAAAAGGACCCAGATGATATTTTTTGAAAACCTAGGGACCCGAATGATAGATTTTAAAAACGTGGACCTGTGTGATATTAACCCTTAAACTCAGGGACCTGGGTGAAATTTACCCTTCTATTAATTATGCTGTTCACATAACAAAAAATAGGTGACTATTTGTGATACCCTTTCACAGGTTGATAAACTCTTGTACTGGTTTGTTTAATACAAAGTTCTACACCACAAATTTAATAAATAAATAAATAAATGAAATAATTGAATAATAAAATTAGAATTAAATACTAAAAAAGCAGTTTTTATGCTAATTCATGCTCCTTTCTTAATTTTATTTTATTTTAAGTAAATCTCCCAAAAAAAAGCACAAAATAATAAACAAATAATCCACAAAACCACAAACCAGAAATAACAATTGACAAGCATATAAATAAGTGTATATGCTTAAAAAAAACACACAAAATAGATAAGTGTAGAATATGCAAATAGATAAGTCTATTGTGATGTGTATATAAATTCCAGCAAAAAATAAAATAACACATTATGTACAGAATCCCATACCAGAAATAACAATTAAATAAGCATTCAACATTTATCCTTCTACCATAAAAAAATAAAAATAAAACAACTATCCTTCTATTCTTTCTACCCCATCACAATTTTTTTTTTTTTTTTTTTTGAAAAGAGGCACTAAACTATTTTAGAAGTATACAGAACAAGGAGAAACAGAAAAATGACTGGTGCATTTTCTTAAATTTACCTGGCTGGATTAAATGGAACCTGAGAGAACATTAATTAACCTCCAGGATGGGCTACTTGCCCCTGATTTTGAAGAATGCATACAAACCAGAGCCCAGAAAACCAAGTGCCTGGCCTATGACATTAAGCTGGAGAAAAATAAGCAAAAAAATAGAGAGAAATTTTACAAATTAAATATATACATAAATGAAGAGAAACTTCATACAACTGAGTGGAGTTAAAGAAATGAGAAGTCCTACTTGAGGTGTGGCTAAACTCACCAAATCAAAAGGGAGACCTCTAAATAATACCCAACCAAGGCCTATGGTAAACAGATCCTGCAAAACCAAAAAGTAAAGCATCATACAAAAATGACATCTTAGTCGCTATGATTTGGAGCCCATTAGAGCAAAGGTTTCAAAGCTTCTCGTATAGGTCTTTTAGGCTCAAGTCGTATCACACATCATGCCATTGCGTTAAGGGAAAGTATTATCAGATTACAAAATGGTCGTTCCTCAGGTTATTGTTTGGAGTACCCTAGAAACCAAATGGAACGAAATTTAAATTTTGGGATGTGCATGCAACGGGGCGCAAATAGGAATGCATATAATAAAGTTAATGTAAGAGATATTGCTTAGGAATTGATTATCAGGGCAAAGGGAAAAGATAAAAGGTACCTTAAGGTTGCCACAAATTGTCTGTGTGACAGCAGAATTTAGTGTAGTGTTCAAAAATATGTAGTAGTTTAAGGCGAATGCTAATATACAGGAACAGAGTAACACAGCCTACAAGGGGGAAAAAAAAAGAATTAATCAACAGTCATGCTTTATCATACTCAAGTAAATCAACCCACAATGAAAAAAATGAAACTAAAATTTAAATTCAAACAGTCAACGATGGATAATCACAAAAAATAGTTAAAACTACAACAGATTTCTTTTTTCTTTTTATTTTTGATAGTAAAACTAAAACGAAATTCAATAAAACAAATTCATGAACATGTAGTTGACAGCTCATGTACATGCATGCACACAACTCATCCTATCGACACTGTAACAAAGGGAGGCCTGTCTCCATAGAAATCTATTTTAAAATTTGAAATTCAGATTTGAGCTCTTGAATTTCAAATCAATAAAACCGTAGTCTAACTCGATAAATTTTTATTTGTCAAATGATCGATTTAACTTTTTATTTATCATATAATAACAGCTTGGAAGATAATTCACGTTTAATTAAAATAATTTGCTAAATAAATATTGTTGATTTTAATATAGAAGCATCATCTTTCGTTTGTCCCCACACAATTTTAGTGCTCAGTTAAATTAGTCTAAAGTCTTTGTTTTTCCCTTTTCAAGTTTTCCATGCTAGCTTTTGTTTGGTTGGAGGAAAAAAAAATCGTTTGAAAAATTATGATTTTTTTGAAAATTATGTATAATGTGAAATAAACTGAGTTAGTTATATTAAAAATTGTATTGAATATGAAATAAAGTGATTGATTAATGTTGGAGTTTATGTGGGATAAGATGTAAAATAATTTTAATTTTTTTTAAATAAAATAAAGTTTTTAGCCATGGCTAAAATTTCTCTTAACCAAACAAAACCTAAGCCTATCTATTTTTTTTTAAACTAGGTTTTTTCTAAGCTAAAGTCTATCTATGTTTGCCTTCTTTCTTTTCTCAAGTTTTTCTCTTCTCCATCACATTTTCCTCAAAATACAAACAAGCATGTCTCCTTCCCATTCAAATCAAACACATGACTGAAAAATTTTGACTTGCAAAATGTAAAGTAGGCTGTGTGCTCTAGAGATGAAGCTTTAATGAGTATATTGGATGTTCTTAAGTTAATTGAAGAAGCTCCCTCAATGAGACGGATTGAAAATAAATTTTCGTCTACCCCCTATTCAGCCAATCCTTAATAATGAAGCAATCTTAAATGAGGTGGCTAATGAAGCATGGTAGAAGCAAAAGTTGGGGTCATCGGCTTTGTGGACCTCCTCTAGCCTCTTCGATTCATGAAGTTTCAAAGTAGTTTCACTAGTGAAAAGGCTAGTTGATGTAGTCTTGTCAGAAGGAATATGTTCTGCTTCTCTTCTAGTGATGGTATTCTCCCAACACTACAAGTATAGGACAAACATGGGCTATTTCAAGCAAGCGGAGGTTTAGCAATCATCTCCTTCTTCCCTTTATCAACTATATAAGCCACGGGGATGTGGGCATCTGACTTCCCTGCTTTGTGGTCCTACGTGCTTTTTGAATGTTCGTACCCACTTTTAGATTTTCAAGATTGATCTTTTCATAGGTTGCTACTTTATCAAGAAGCTCCTGAAAAGTTAAGAGTTGATGTCGTTTGTGCAAAAGTTGCAATAGTCAAATCTAGTCTTGCAGTGACCAACTCACATTGATTGGTCTTCAGTTGAGGATTTGTCGCATTTGAGGCTTATGTTTCAACTACATGCAATAAATTTGATGACACTCATTTTTTTGCTTCTACTCCTTGGAAAGGTATGCTAAAGTGACTTTTTCTATTCTATTGGTGAATCTCCTCACAAAGAGATCTTCAAGGCTTTGAGTTCAACATCCTGAGCCTTATTGTGGCACTCAAGTAGGGCTGTTATCGATCCGAGCCAATACCAGCTCGAATCGGATCAATCACATTTCGATCGACTCGAAATCGATTGGGTTTGACTTCGAGCCAGCTCGAGTCGATTTCAATCGACTCCCAGCTGATTTTGATTTTCGAATCTAAATTTTTTTTTGAGCCGATCTCAAGCTAGATAAGCTCGACTCGATCCGGCTCGATTTATAATATATATATATATATTATAACATATATATACATATATTATATATATGTATTATAATATAAAATGAATTTTAATTCGAGCCGATTTCGAATTGGATCGAGCTGAGCCTACCCCCGCCCAAAATCGGCTCGAAATCATTACCGAGCCGAACTTTTGGCTTGTTAATCGGCTCATTTAGATCGACTAGATTTCGATTCGATCTAAAATCGAAGGGTACTGCGGATACGAGTTTGCCTCATATTAAGCTGAGTGAATTTTATTGTATATGTAGTAGATAACATGTGAGAGAAATGAATAAGACTCCCTTGGGTATTGGTAGAGTTCACCGAAGAATTTGGTCATAGTGAAGCCCAAAGGTATTTTGGTAGTTTGGCTTCACTGAGGATTTTTTGATTTAGGCCTTAATTTTGTTTGGTGGAGCTTTGGGTATTGGTGGAGTTGAACTTGATTTGGTAGAGCTTTAGATATTTGAAGTGCAGCTCCATATTTGAAGTATGATTTTGACTTTAGTTGGACTTGGAAAAGTGCATGAATGGCAGGCAATGGATTTTAATGTTTGCAACTGCTCAACTTTAAATACTGGAGAATTCACAAGTATATGGATCTTCTTATTTGGCAAAAACTCATTTAGAATTAAGGATTCTTTGTAACGACACAACATTAAACTTATGATTCAAATTTCATGGCAAATCTTGTGTTTCACCTGTATTTTGGTTAATCCCAGCCATTTTCCAAAACTTTTATCAACATAACGACTGCAAATTGACTCCTCGATGATCATTGAACACCAAAAATAATGCCAGAGGTGCTGGAGCTTTACTCTGTTAGTCAGCTGGTAGGCGCTCTCCTGAGATGCACTGTGGCAACACAAGTTCCGGCAAAGATGTATGACAATCAAAGTTGCCCAGGATTATACTGTGGGGGTGCTGGAGCTTTGATTGCCTCTTTCTCAATAAGAATTTTGGATTTCTTTAGCCTTTCATATGCAGATTTCATCGCTTCAAATGGAACCACACAGACTATAATATTTGACAAAGGCATTTCCAGTGATAGAACCAACCTTAAATCCCCTAGAAATCATATCCTTGGTTACCACCTCCATCATGTCAAGCTTGCCAGCATTCCCCAAGCAAGGTAGAGCCATGTATAAATCTGAGACGTAAAACTAAAATCTCCTAAGGATGATTTATGTAGAATTCTCAAAACTTCCTCGAAAGGGCCTGTTTCCACATAAGCATCTAAGAAAGATGAAACAGACTCGATGCCTGACACCACTGAGTTTTCTATGGTCTCAGTCCACAGTTTCTGGGCCTCACTAAAGCAGCCATTCTCCACATAAAGAAGTAGGAGAGTTGAAAGAGCAGCAGCCGCAGGATTGAATTCTTGAGATTTCATGTCGAAGAGAAGTTTCTCAGCAACATCAAATTTTTTGTTATTGCAGCAGCCACGTATTTAAGAGAGGTGGGAAATATTTAGTCCCCTTGTTTAATTTCTTTCACATCTAAGTCTTTTGGACTAACTTTCATTCTCACTTTAACAGTGCCATTTTTAGGTTGTTTCATTAAATTAGCTTTAATAACTTGTTTCCCCACAATAGAATTAGGCTTTAACTGAGTTTGATGGATGGCCTGATTTGATCAGCTCAATGGGTCACTAATTTATCATTGAATTATTAGTTAACCAAATAGAACCCAATTGAAATTTGTTGAGGGCTTTTGTAGATCATGATCGGATGGCCCCAGTCTCCAAATTTGGGCTGCATCCTGCTTTGTTTGCTAGGCCAACTAGATAACAAAGGTTTGCTACTCTGGTCACATTTTCGTCATTTTGAATCAAATTGCAAATTGAGTAGATCTAATTTCTTATAATCTTGTTGCCAAATACCCTTTTAATAATTTTGGGAATTTTTGTGACTTTTCCATGATTTATGGCAATTCCCACAATCTGCTTGATTGAAGAGTCCAAATAATTTGATTTGATTCTTTTGCTAAGTTGGACTTTAGTCAGTTTTCTAACTGCTAACCATCAAATTTCAAAATATGAGGTCAACATAGTTAAAGAGCAAATACATCAAGCTTATGATTAATAGATCAGACATCAAGCTCAAATAAAGAAATTTACTATCCTGGTTTTAATTTCTACACGTGCATGCATGCATGCATACATACATACATATATATATACATATATATGCATATATATGTGTATAATATGTATACACCATTCCACCAGAAAATAAAAATGGAAAATTGGTAATCTGTGGTCTACCTGGAAGCCTGCAGAAAATAAATAAGGAAAATGGATGGCCAAGTCCAAATCACCCCTAACTAGCGTCCAGATAAACAAAATAGGTGCACATACCAAACCTGATAAGTAACAGAAGCATGAATACCATTAATAGATAGTCTGAAGCTGCATTAAAAACAAGAAGAAAGCAGGTATCATACCGTTGCACCACATGAGACCAAAGGTGTTAAGCCCACTAGATTTACCTGGAAGATATAAATATGAAGAAAAATTGGGCTGCAGATATAGAAGATAAAATAAGCTATGAAGATGAAGTCCTACCAACACGGGCTATAGTTGCAAGATATATAGCTGTTGTGATGTTGGAAATGAAGACAATAGCATAGCCATAGCTGTCAAAGGATAAGTCTCTGGCTCCAGCAACAAACGCACCAAAAACAATCAACGCCACACTGATAGATTCCATATTTTAGAATTGAATTTTATCAGAAGATGTTGCTATCGTAACTTATGCATGATTCCATCATTAAATATCATGAAAAAATAGCTAGCAAGTTTGAGCAATATAAAGAAATTTAGAATCACTGGCAATAGTTACATGGAAAATTGGAAATATAAAAATGCCACATCAGAAATTTGTACTTGATTTAAATATTAAAGTAGATGATCATCTAAATCCATCATATATATATATATATAGAGAATTGAATTTTACCAGAAGATGTTGCTAACATAACTTCTGCATGATTCCATCACTAAATATCATAAAACAATAGCTAGCAAGTTTGAGCAATAAAGAGTAATTTAGCATCACTGGCAATAGTAACGTTAGATGTTCAACGATGGAAAATTGGAAATATAAAAATGCCACATTAGAAATTTTCACTTGATTTAAATATTAAAGTAGATGATCATCTAAATCCGTCATATAAATATATATATAAATATAAGAATCACTTATATTCAAATATATATATAGGGAAATTTACACGGAAAACACCTTAATTACAAAAAATTATGTGTTTTACCATCAAAGATGAAATTTTACGTATAGCACATCGAAATCTTTAAAAATTACATAACATTTTTGAAAAAAGTTATGAATTAAATAACTGATATACTTTTATAGATCTAATCTTATCGTGTATAATTTACAAATCCATAATAAAGACTTTCGTCTCACTAGATTTACTTTATAATGAATTTTATATATAGCTCATTTGTGAAACAGACGGCATTTGAAGTATAGCATTAAAGTTTAAGGTTTAGTTTTTTTGTGTTAAAGTAATTTACGGTATAGGATTTATATTTTGAATTATAAGTTATAGTTTTAGAGCTCAGGATTCAGAGAATAATGTGATTTTATCCTAAACTGATGTAAAATATGTAATTTTGTAAGATTGCAGTGTAATACATATAATATTTCATCTTTGATGGTGAAACACGTAATTTTTTATAATTAAGGTGTTGTCTATGTAAATGCTCCAGATATATGAGAATCACTTTTATTCAAATACCTGAAGATTGAGCCTTCAGGGATCACCTCAACCATTCTCTTTCCCATTTAAAAAAAGAACGCAACACAGAAAAACAGATCAATAAATAACACTTATCCCCCGGAAATGAAATACACTCCAAAAATAGCTGCTACATAATGGTTATCAATCAACAGTTATTTTTCTTGAAATGTTCTCATAACCCTCAAGTTGTAGGAAAGTTCGTTCAGATCTTTTAGCAGAGAAATCGTGAGCTCATGCCACTTACGTAAACTATATTTTTCATTTAGATCTTCTGAAGGAGTTAAAGGTCAGTGGCATGGTCAATGCCAATGGTGGCATTAGAGAAAATGATGTAGCCAGCAAATCAAGATTAGATGGAGAAAAGTTTTGGTTGTCAGGATGGTCAAATCAAATCATAAGATGGCTGGGACAACTCTGAAACAACGCTATGCAGCAAATCCCGATTAAGCAAGACTTCCACATTTTTTGCATTAATAAATATATATTTTATGTATGAAACTGCATAGTCAAAACAAAATATAAAAACTAACGCTTTTTCCAAAATACATAATATCATGTCAAGATAGATAAAACTCTATTTTCAACAAATTATAAAGGAAGATAACATAATCAAAGTAGTGCAAGCCAATGATTCCAAATATAATTTCTAGACAATCAATTTGATTTCTTGTCAAGAAGATCAATAACAAAGACTATATTATAAGAAAATTGACAAAAAAATATAGAGATATAAAAAAAAGAGCATTCTCATGTTCTTAATAAACCTTCAAAATGCATAAATAGATAAGTTTCAAAAAAACAGAAATAGAGCAATCAAGAGATGCTCTTTGGTGGACATTGAAAAAGAAATTGCGTCCAATTAATATCATAAAAATATATTGTGATATAGGAGCTATAAGTGTGAGGACTGCTGCTGCGAGCAACTGGATTAGACCAACATTCTACGTCCTTATCTTTTTACTTCGGTGAAAAACAAGTTCACTAAATATATTTAGCATGAGATTCCGTAGTGCACACCTTTTATAAATTATGTGTTCTAATTGATGAGAGTTGTAAAGAAGTTAATTGCAAGTTCAAATCATGAAGGAGAATGCTAGAACAAAGGAACTACCATTTATTAGAAGACAAATCATATACATGGTGATTAAAAAGAGAGTAACAATGCTACCAGATTGGATTAGATAATAGTCTCATTACATGAAAACATTAAATACCTTAAATCTACTATCAATAGTAATGGACGAATAAAGGAGAATGTCGATAAGAAATCAAGGCAAGATGACTGAAATGAAGAACTGCAACAAAACTTTAATGTCATAAAAAGATGCCTATCAAGGTGACAGGAAATGAAACTGTTATCCGACCATCTATGCTTTATGGGGAGTGAATGATGACCAATTAAATGGCAAAATATTGGTAAGGTCAGTATAGCAAAGATGTTGGATGCTACGATGGATGAATTGTCGTATAAGAGTGGATTGCATTATAAATGATAGTAACGAGAGAGTAAGTATGGCACCTATGGAGGACGAGAAGAGGGAATGATATTTAAAATGATTTATTCATATCCACTATCGACCCTTAGAGGCCCCATGCGTAAATGTAAGAGAATTTAAGCCACAATATCAACGAGAGGAAGAGAAAGACCAAAGTTGATTTGGGATATGGTCATTATCCTTGACCTTGAACCACTTGAGCTTTTGGAGGGTGTTGCATTACATAGTCAAAAAAAGATGAGAAACATGCAAGAAAAATTCATGCAGTCACCCTAATTAATGTGAAATAAGGCTTTGTTGTTGTTGTTGCATGTAAACATAAATTCCATACAAAAGAAGCCTTTTGAAATAGGAAATGATTTAGTAAACTGCATAATCGACTTCTTGCAGTTGACTTGCCTTCGTTGGGCTACTTCAAGCGGGTTCAAATGCCCTGGTCAGGGTGAGCATCAAGCTCAGGCATGTCAAATTTCTGCTTAAAAGCAGTACTTTAGATGACCTTTTTCTGACGTTGCAATTATACATGGGCATTATCTAATGATGACATTTTTCACATAAATTGTACCTAACTAATTAAATATTTATATTTTGGTCAGAACAATTCTTGCTTTAGAGACTTACTCATTAAATAGGTATTGCAATATTACTATAGCCTGCAAAAATTGTTTATCTAGCTCATCCCCTTATCAAGAAGTGATGGGAACATTTCCCCCTTCCAAGTTCCAACCTACCTATCAATTGTTAATCCAATGTCTACAAGAGAAGCCGTCGAGAACCAATTTGCATGCATATACCATCCCATTTTCTGCGCAATTTAGCTAGTTATGAAGCATGGGCACGACACAAGGACACTGGGACACGACACTGGGACACTGGGACACGACACGACGACAGCGATTTTCTAAAGCATGGGACAGGAACACAGCATGACACGTCAAATATAATAATAATAAAATTAACAATTCATACTTGAAAAATATATATAAAAAATAAAACAAACTTAAATTTTTAAGTATAAACAACTTGTGAATAGTATTGATGACTCATAAGATCAAGATAACTTGAAAACAAACGTCGTTGACATGAAAAGTTCCATACTGGAAACTTTTTATGTTGGATATTCTGAATTCTTGGAAAGTGATACAAATTGATAAAAATTATCTACTTCCACCATTCTCCAAGAAATATTTTCTTTGTATCATAGTTAAAAAGTTAAGAATCAAGAACAAGGAGAACAGATTGTGGTAACAGCTCCCAAAAAGAAGAGCGAAATTTGCAGTGCACTAAGGAAAGCAACTGAAAAGTGAGTACGAACTTCAACGGAAATGATCAAAAGAAAGGAAGTCGCTATAACTGTAGATTCTGAACAGGCACCGATTAACTTGAACAAGTTGCAATTTTACCAACATCTAGGAGTAGATATAGACGATGATTTCAACCTCCTAGCTTGGTGGAAGGGAATTGTAAAATTATTTCCAGTTTTATCGGCTATGGCATGCGACATTTTTTGCAGCATATGCTTCGACTGTTGTTTCAGAATCAACACACTCTAAATTGGAGAATAACTTGTTATTGTAACTCTTTGTCATCTACATCCCTCAACATCGTTTCCTGCCTGAAAGATTGGTTTAATGCAAAGAAGCGAAAAACAATCTGGTCGACAAATTCAAAGACAATAGCTTTAAGGAAAATGTAGAATTTGCAAAACGAGTACATTGTAATTTTTCAGAATGACGTATTCATACTTTATTTCAACAGCTGTAATTTTGAAGCTTAAAATAAAATAAATTTCTTTTCTTAAATTTTTTAAGAATTATTGAAAATTATTTTAATTATATTTTAAAAAAAACATGCAAACTTATTCAGAACTAGTAGAAATTAGTCTGAACCAGTTTAGTAGTTTTGATTCCGACCTGAATTGCCAGAACCTTAATGGTTCTGGAACCAGGTCGGAAACTAGTTGCCCTGTGAGCCGGTTGCTTAGCCTGGAACCAAAAAGTTCAAGCCAAAATTGGTTTGGTCTGGGCAATAAGCAACTGTAACTGAATAAGATGCGTTCACATGAGGTTGCTATTAAAGAAAAATCAACCACTCATTCTCAATCTTTTGGAAGATGTGTCAAAGTTTTATACTTATGATGGTACAAGATAAGGCCAAGCCATGAGAAAATAAAAAACAATTACCTGCCAAAAACAGAAAGAGTATATTTTTGTCCTGACAAGAGGTACTCCACAATCATCGTAAAAACAACAGTTGTGCGCCTGATGGTGGTGTACATTGGCACATTTACTCCACGTACAGATTCCATTCCAGCAAGCTGTTCTCAGAGAATACCACGGGCTTACTTAAAAAGTCACATTTACTCCACGTGCAGATAACTTCAAATTAAATTTGGATTGTACTCATGGCTGGAAAACATACCATGTAAAGTAAATAAGCCAATGAAAGGGGAAGGGTATGCAACAATGTCTCCAGAGGCACAAAACTGGCAGAATTAGATGAAGACCAAGCATCACCAACTATGAATGTAACAATCTTCCAACGTTTCAAGACATAAAGAAGAGAGGTTGAACATATCATCTATAGCATTTGAATATGATAACAAGTTAGAAGTATGAGAAATGTGATAAAAAAGAAATATCATATTTTAGTTGCAAAAGAAGCCTAGTGTATAACGGAAATTTTAATAAATTTGCGCTAAGCTCCTAGAGAAGTATCTAGCTCATTGAATAAAAGCCAGTAAAAATGGTAGAACAAATCTCACTGGCATTGCCTAGCAATGTAGATAATAACACCACATGAAGTTCGAATAGAAGTGTCAAATAAAAGTCATACTAAAAAGGAGAAATCATTGTCATAGATCCTGTCACCTGAAGCAGAGTGATGATGTTAGCTGACGGAAAATTATATGAAGACAAAGCTGCTTTGTTGAACATCACCAGAAGCACTACAACATGCAAATCAAGCAAAAAACACAAGGAGTCAAGAAGAATGAAATATATAATACTCAACTACAATTCATTACATTTCTATTTTGCTTATTGCAGGTTTCAAATTTGATTAAGCATAATTAGTTGTAAAATCTAACTTATTGGCCAATGCAATTAATTTGTAATGATGTCTTAATGTCAAATATTTTACTGGTAATCCTTCAAATGAAAGCTAACGAATAAGAAAAAACACTCATGTTTAAGTAGAAGTCCATCTGCACTGAATGCCACAGGTCATTAAAGAAAGTCAATCGTTCCAGCATCACTTATGAATGCTTATATACTCCACAGGTATATAAAAAGCAGCAAAGAAGAAGCCCTAAATTCAAAATTCTTCCGGTTGAGGGTGACTCTCTAGAAATGGGTTGCAAGAGTGATGGAGAGCTTCAGATAACTGTTTGCTAGAGAAAGCCCTCTAAAGATTCGACTAGCCTAGAAGGTAGAAGAAAACGCAGGTCTGCTCAACGCTCTAAAGGCGCTGGTAGTGCCAAGTGGAGAGGAGTATGAAGGATAATAGTTGACCAACTAGGAAAAAGATGGTAGTGTCAATCAGGTAAAAGATGGTGAAGAGGAAAAAATGTTCACCCCTCCATCAACCATCCAAGAAGTCATAGAGGCTCAACCTAGAGTGGTTCAGAGGAAGGGAATCACGGACATGAATCCTTCTTTATGGAAGGCTTGGGACAATGAGGTTGCGACTCAATTTTTTTATTTCTCCACCACTAGTAAAAGGGATAGTAAGTGAAGATATGGAGGCTTTGACTTTTTTGTCGACGGTTCTTGTACAACCAAGTGCTGAATCTTCTGTTGGTGTGAGGACCGCCATCGGGAAGATGGAGACATGGATCAGCATTGAATCGACAGCTAAGATGACATTATATGCTAAACTAAATTTCAAATTCAAATTGATTAGGACTAGTTGGAGATTTTCATATTAGCTTTATCCAAATTTGATTTAATTTGATTTAAAACATATGTGGGAGATTTGAAGGCCCGTCATATTCGGAATTAATTTTATTGTAATAAAATTAGATCTATATTTGTTTAGATTTATTTGATATTTTATTTTCAACATTTACTATTATATTTTCAAATTTTGTCATAGAATCTCTATATATAGAGATCACCTTACATTGTAAATCATCTATTTTGATACATGAATTATGTTTGAGTTTACTCAGAGTCTAGAACCGAGTTAAAAAGTCGATATTCTGGTAAAAGAAAAGGTGAAGGTAGCCTTAAGTGAGAACACTTCAAGTAGCCTAGTAATCAAGTTTTAAAAAAAAAAGAAATCTTCTCTCGTCTCCTACTCTCTCACCACAACAGTTTCGCATGTTTCCACACTACTCGTCGCACCGTCGCCCACCGGTGACCTTGCGATCTTGTTGTTGGTCGCAAGTCTCTGCTCCAACATTGCCCGCGCCCGTCCACCGCATGATTCCCCCACTCCTCAATGCCCTCGCCTCCATCGCTCAATGGCTCGCAAGTCATCGATGATCGTCGGCAGCCCCGCACGGATAAGCAGCACGCGACCCCCCACGTGCAAGCAGCGCACGTAGTCTGCGACTCTGCATGCATGAGCGCTGCCTACCACTTGCCTTCTCCATTCTTTATGTCAACCACCAGCACGTGAGTTCTGCATCCCAATCCCGCCTCTCCCATTGCCACTGATCATGTCCAAGCCACCCGCTCGAGCCCATCTTTAGCAAGTAATCGTGTCGTCTACATCACCCCTCAGCCTGCCGAGCCTGACAGTGTGTCAGGTCCATATAATTGATCTCCATAGCCCTAACTTTGAAATAATCACATTTAAGTACTTAGATATTATCAGCTCAAGCATAATTTTCTTTGAATCCATTTTATTATTAAATCTTGATTCAATTAAAAATTATATTATTCAACTTAAATTATTCGATTTGGCCCTAACTGTGTGACCATGCAATTAGTTAAGTAAAAATTACTGTTAGATTTTATTTGTGAGATATCTGTCATAATTTCTAAATCATAAATCTGATTTGTTGAAATTAAATCAATGCCCTAATCTAATTTGATAAATTATAATTTATCAAACGATCTAATTTAATTTTAATTTTAAAAGAATTAAATTTTATGAGATTTAAAATTTTATTTATTATATAATTTATTTAGAAAATATTCTTGCACTTAATTCAAATAATTTATCAATTAATTTTGTTGATTATAAATATAAAATATTATTTGCATTTTTCGTCCAGCATCAGAAAGATAATTTCCTACCAGTGAAGGAAATGGGGATCACAAGTTAGCAACTCCCTCTAGGTAGATGGATGGTTTCATTAATGGAGTATTTAATGTGCAAAATATCTCAGATGGAGAAGGAGGTTAATACAATAAGATTAAGTGAAGTAAGGCTTAGTTTGAAGCAAGGCAAACATTCAATATTGAAAGAGCCATAAGGGTGTAAATGAAAGCTCGGACAAGTAGATCTTAGTAGAGATCTATCAACTGACATAGGATGTAAGAAAGCATCAAACAGAGATGTTTTGGCTAGTAAAGAATAAGAAAGTGGAGGCTAGACAAAGCTACAACATTGAGAAGCTAATGTGAATGCTTAGAGTGATAGTATGAAGGCTTTGTTGGATAACAGAAAGCTTTAGAGTAAACATTGTTGGGAGGACACTGAACATGCGGCTAAGTGCACCAAAGTGTCGGTCATGCATGCTCTAGAATCTTCTGCAATTGATAAGGCATGCAACTATCAAAGGATAATTGACCATTGCATTGCCTTCAATAAAAGGAAAACGTCGGTTTCATTAGGTCTCATTCGGCCACCTCGACTGCTCGAACAAGTCAGTATCGCTTGATGTGAGGTAGCTAGAAAAGTCATAGTTGCAAATTGCGCATAGGCCATATGGTTGTCAATGCCAAGAACATAGCTACCACTGCAGTTGGAAACATATAGCTTGCCTAAGCCAGAAACATCACGTTCGGCATGATGGTTGCTTGCACCTGAGTCATAGTTGCCAATTGCGAGATCATTCCACTAATCTCATGAAGCTGATGATTGCAAGATGGGGGTTGTGCTGACATACCCTACGGGCCGGAGGAGCAAGAGCATTGTTGTGGGAAGTTGAGATCTCTTCAAAAAAATTTCATTGATAGCAACCAATTCACCTTCTGGGATTGGATCTGAATGTTGAGGCTAGGAGGTCGCTAGTCATCTTCAACTCGAGTTGTCCTTCTAACAAGAGCTCCAAGGACGCGATAACGACGGCTATGATCCCACACTGGGAAGATCATCACACATAGCAAAACGGACAAAACAAAATGAATGGATCAAGAGAGAAAGAACATAAAGAACACAAAATTTACGTGAAAAACCCTATATGTGAAAAACTATGATGCATAGAAGTGGAGAAGGGTTTGCCATCAAAGACAGCCCTATAGGAGATTTGATTACAAGTAGACAGAGTTTCAACTGGAGGAATAGTGGATTTGATTGGTCTTGATCTATTGGGCATTGAATTGGCCATGTATTTATAGTTGTAGGATAATTGCTATAACTGGGAGATGGCTAGCATTCACGCTAGTTGTTGGTCACCAAGGATGAAGAGACCACTCTTTGATGGGCCATGTGTACCCCATGTAAACGACCAAAGGGCCTACGTCACAAGTTGATCCCGGTTTACTCCTGCTGTGGCCGGTGTACCCGATTTAAACCCCTTCAATATCTCGTGAACAGATGGTCGATCGCTCACGAGCTAACGCAATCCAAATCGTGTCCCCAAGGAATCATATCTCGAGTCACCCTGGATATGATTTCTTGTTCCACATGTCGATACAGTCCCGATTGATCGGAACCAGGTGTGTGCGAGTGTGAAGAACTTAGTAAAATTCTGTTTTTGCCCCATCTTCCTTGAATGGCTACAGAACGGATTCAGAAGATATGAGAAAAGGGATGAGGAAAATGATAAAGGTGGAGGAAGAGGGACTAACCGGCACAAAGCATATAGGACAGAGCGGCATAAGCACCCCTTTTAGTCATGGCGGAGCCCTTGAAGAGGCTCTCATCGCCGGAGCGCGGAGCATCTGTGACCGGCAGCAGCAAGCTCTTCGGCGGAACCGAGGGGGCCATTCGATCCGAAGCCGATGGCCGGTCGCTGCCCGATCCCTTCGTTCGCCCTCTCAAGTTTCAAAGCTCTATTGCGACTCTCTCTTTTGTCCTCCTTTTCTCGTTCCGCACGACAAGGTGAACAGCTTCATTTTCCGTCCTCCGCTGCGTCGCCTTGGGGAGAATTTTGAAGGAATAGCTCTTCACTTTCCGTCCTTCGCGTCGCATTGGGAGAATTGAGAGAGAGAGAGAGAGAGAGAGAGAGAGAGACTAGGTCAGCGGCGATTAGGCACAAAGCCGCGTCTGAGATGTTAATCGTAGAACGAGAATCTAGCCGGTGCCGCATTATGGCTGATAACTTCGAAGATAGTCAGAATAGAATTTTAAATTGAATTAAAGAAAATAGAGAGTTTTAAAAAAAAAGAAAAAAAAAAGAAAAAAAGAAAATAGAGAGTTTGTGAGAAGGTGATTGAGAGATATCACTTGTGAATTAATAATAAGATTAATAAGATAAAAATCTAATTGAATAATTATATATGTAAATATTTTTACTTAGTTTGTTGAGTTAAATTTATTTACTTAGTCATATAATTGAACTGACATCATTTTTGCTGCAATAAAATTTCAAATTTGTAAGTGTAGCACAGTCACAAATTCAAAAAAAAAAAGAAAGATAATTAGTGAAATATATTTTATTTTATTTAATTGTAAAGAATCTTATTTTTATAATGAGTATAAAAAGTTAGTCAAATCGACACTCGGTTTTCATTAACCTGATTATTTATATTATCGAGTTAGTGATGAACAAGATGTCAACAATATTTTTGATGTTCCCTAGATTTTTAGGTTAATAAATTTTCATTAATTATATATTGAACTTTAACTTTAACTCTCCTAATAATTCAAGATAACATTTATGATAAATTATTATTATTATGAACTCTTAAATCATATGAATGGCTTAGGATTGTAGTTCTAGTTTTCGAATTTCGATCTCTAGTCTTCCCGCTTTAACTTTCTCCTTTCGTTCCCTTTCAAAGACTTGCAAACTCATCTCCCGACCTCTCGAGCAATTTATCAAAATTTTTAAATCACGGATTCTCATCTTAAACTATTAGATCATATGAACGCTAGGAATAGGGGTGTGCAAACTATGGTTTAAACCGAAAAATCGAACCGAACCGTTTAAATTTAACGGTTTGGTTTAGTTTAGAATCTAACGGTTTGGTGATGGTTTGATATTTTGAATATTTTGGTTAATTGGTTTGGGTTCGGTTTCACATGTTTGGAAACCAAACCGACCGAATTAACCGAATAACCCACGTATTTATATTGGGCCGGTTCAGTTGGCAATTTGTCGATTTGGGTTCGCTCATAAATGAGTTCGCGAGAAAGAAGGCTGATTTGACCGACCGAAAAGTTTCAGATTATTTAGGGTTGCGCGACTTGCGCGGCTTGCGCTGTAGATCAAAGGGTTGCAGACCAAAAATATGGTTTTAACCAAACCAAACCGATATTTATTTGGTTGGTTTGGTTTGGTTCATAATATAATTTGGTTGGTTTGGTTTCATTAAATTTAAAACCGAATCTAATCTTTTTTTTTTGTTTGGTCACCAAACCAACCACTCAAACCGAATGCACACCCCTAGCTAGGAATGAATTGTTAATTTTTGAGTCAAAAAGCTCTAATTAGTTCTTTCTAGAAGATGAGTGGCAATGCATAACCCAACTCGAGACTATTAGCATATAATATTTAAAAAGCACTTGTTTTCATGTTATTTTTTGATATTATGTTATGTTATTTAGAGAAAATAATTGTTTAATTTAATGATATTTATAAATAACCTTCTATAAAATTATAAAATTATTAATTAAAATATGACATCTACATTACATAATATAACACAAAAATAACAATAAATTAAAAGAATTATTAAAATTTTTGGTAAATTACACTGGGGATCATGAAGTTAGAGAGAGATTGTAACTTGGTCCTAACTTTTAAAATTTTGTAAAACAAACCCTCATGCACAGTTTGATGTTAAGTTTTGGTTCCAACCTTAAACTGTTCCTTTAAAATTTAACTAGATGGATATTTTACCCCTTTTAGTTATTTTGCTTTCAAAAATGTATTTATAAATTATATTTTGAATATTCGACTTCCAAATTTAAAAATTTATTTTGTTTATTTCAAAATTATGTTTAAAAAATTTTATTTTAAAATATAATATTTATTTTTAAATTTTATACATTTAAGTATTAAAACTTTAGGAATTTTAATTTGAAGTTTAGATGGCAGAAATTAAAATTTTATTTTATAAAAAAATAAATTTAAATTTTATGTTCATTTTAAATTTTTATTTTTATTTTAAATTTTAAATTTATATATTTCAAACTTTTAGTAATCATAATTAATTTTTAATTTTAATACCTGTTATAATTTAAATCAAAATATTTTGATTCCAAAATTTAATATTTTGAATTTATTTATTTTTAAAATTTTAAAAATTAAAATTTAATTTTAATATACAGCTATAACTCGAATTTAAGGTTTTTAAAAAAAATTAACATTTTTATTTTTAAAAATTTAATTAAGTTATTTTAAACTTTAAAATTATATTTTTTTAGACCAATACTCATCATTATAATTTGAATGTAAATAATTTCATTTAAAAGTTAAATATTTTATTTATTTATTTTATAGTTTTGCAAATTGAAATTTTAAATTTTAAAATTGAGGTATAAATTGTATTTGCTTTAGGGGCTTATTTGCCTATAATCATGCTACCTGAGGGATCTGTGTTATCAAATTTTAAAATTTGAGATCTATTTTCATTGTTTCTATAACTTTGGGGTCCCATGTGCAATTTACCCTAATTTCTTTTTAACATGCAAATAATTTTTTTTTACAAAAAAAAAATTTATTTGCATGTTAAAAAAGAAATTAGGGTTTTTTTTTTTTGATAAAAGGTTCATAAACTTCCATTAACTAAAAGAGGAGTTACAATATTCATTTAGAACATGATAAATAAAAGGCGGATAACTCACTGTCCAAACAGATGTGTCTTCTATGGAACATACATATCGAGCAAGATAATGGGCAACGTTGTTACCATCTCTTCTTATATGAGATAATCTGATATGAACTTTGAGAGAACCACACCCCAAAAGCTAGCTCATGGGAGTGGAGAGCCCAAAGTTCATATAAACCCCACATTAGAATCTCATACTTCAAATGTGGGACTCAAGTCTTATACCTTGCAATTGGATCGTAACAATCCACCACGCTCCGCAGTCCCGGCGCCCACGCCAGCTGGCTTTGCGCTAGCTCTTTCTAGCCCCGGGCGAACACTGCAATACCGGCGTCACCACCGGCGCCGCTCGATTGCAACTCAAACACGTAGTGTATGGCTCTGATACCAATTGATATGAACTTTGGGAGAACCACACCCCAAAAGCTAGCTCATGGAAGTGAAGAGCCCAAAGTTCATATAAACCCCACATTAGAATCTCATACTTCTAATGTGGGACTCAAATCCTATACCTTGCAATTGGATCGTAACATAATCTATATGACGTGAATCTATTCAACCTCTTTTTGATTGTTTCTATGCAAAGACCTATCAGAGAGAGATTCTTTTAAGAGTTTTGCATGACTTGAATAACCATAAGTGCATCGCCTTCAAGAATAATATCTCGTATTTGGAGACTGATAGCAAAAGAATGCACTGGAACTCAGCATTGCTCATCTTGGGGAACAGAAATGTGACA
>KZ452013.1:2949287-3095969 GCA_002786265.1 Apostasia shenzhenica | reverse complement strand
ATTAGTACCAATTGCTCCAATTCCTACTCTCATTGCCAGACCTATTGAGACTATAGGTGACCAATCTAATTTTCTCGTGAAAGAAATATTGAATGAGTTCTCTACAGAGGCCTTCATTCTTCCTGAAGCATTGAAACTTGTACCCATATCTATTTACATAGCAGATCCTAGTTTAGCTGAGGAGTACGAGAAGTACGAGGATGAAATGCACGAGGAAGATAGCTACAGGATAGAAGTTGAGAGTCAAATTGAGAAGATAGTTATAGAGCTGAGTCATGAAGAAGAGCAGGTCATAGATTCGATAGAGGCTACTGAATCATCTTATTGTGATGATAACACTATCGATCATATTGAGATGATTATATGTCACGGTCATTCTGGGGTCAATAGATTTAATTTAGTCGAGTATACCCATGCATATCCTCGATTTAGTAAAAGCTCGACACCTATAGACCAATGTAGGCAGGTGTTGCATGAAACTGAGTGGTTGGCTGCGCGAGCATCTAATTGGTGTGTCATACAATTCTCCAGATATTTCTGGAGAATGTTATGCACCTATTAGGAACCGCATCTCTCGTTACTCTAACCTATTCTCCACATGCCTATAATCAGAATTAATTATTCAGTAGGCACTAGTAGGATCATAAATCTAGTTTGCATACATTTCATTTTTTTTAAAATATCTTAAGTTTGAGTCTAGTCAGTATTTGTATTTCCATTCATTGCACGTGTCAGTTTTTTTATCTATATATTATAAAATAAATGAAATCAGTAGACTTAATGGTGAGCTATTATAATTAAGTGTATAAAAATTTCTAAATATTTTATTATGGTAATTTAAGATAATTAAATCTCTAATTTAATTTATTTTAAAATTTTTATTAAATTGGGTCAACTGAATAAGTTTGAATATTATTATTAGATCATGGGAATAGTTGATACTTTCAATATTTCAGATCTATTGGTTATCAAGACCCAACAGTAATACCTAGTGAAGCAATAGCCTCTTATTCCCTTTGAGTGTAGCTTTACCCATGAGAGTCCACAGGCAAAATTCACCTCAATAATTTTAGAGCTAATTGAATAAGCTTGTTGAGCAAGTAATTTTAATAGAATTTAATTATCAGTGATATTTGGTTCGGTGGAGAATTTTACCTTTTCAGGAGGCTCAAAGGTTACAGTTGATCTGACCCACTCGGAGACACATGAGTCGCATGACCCATACTCGACGGGGTCGATTCCTCCATGGGATGAATGGTGGGGACAGATCAGTCATCGAAATTGGGATGCAGATGAAAACGTCGATGTGCGAATCAAAATTCAAATTCAAATTAAATTAAAGCTATTATAGATTTCCATATTAGCTTTATTTTTGATTTGTTGATTTGATTTATTCAGAGCATTCGGAAAATTGGAAACTCACCCCATTGTGCTGATCTTATTTTATTGTTAAAATAGTTCCATATTTGCTTTTAGAATTTATTTGACCTATTTTATTATCGATTTGTATTGTATTTTAAATTTTTAATGGGATCTCTCTATATATAAGAGTCCTTGCACTTCGTCAAGTATGTTATGTTAATGAAATTGTTGTTTGAGTTTTCTCATAGCCAATAGATCCGGTAAGGGGTCGATAGTTCAGTGAAGAAAAGGCTTGAGGTTATGCCTTATGTGAGAAGTCCTTAAATACTAGTTATCTCATTTTTCGAGAAAAAAAAATACATAAAATCTTTCGATAGCTCTCTCACTCGCGAGTTTTCGCAGACTATGTCCGCGCGCCGCTTGCCGGCGCAGGCTCAGATGGGCTCCGTTCCTTGCTCGCCGCTGCCGCGCCTTGCGGTCCTCGCCGCGTTGCGCCTCGCTCTCCCACCGCGGCGCTGCGAACGAGCGCAGCCAGTGGCCGAGTCAACGCAGCCCGTGGTGAACGCGCAGCTCGCGGCGCGCAATGCCGCGCTCCTGCGCCCCCGAGCGACGAGCAAGCGGCCCGCGCGACGAGCCACACGCCGCAGCGCGCCATGTCGCGCGCCTCGCGCGCCGCCGCCTCAGCGGGCAGGGCCGGGTCCGCAGCGCCAGTCCGCGCTCGCGCCAGCGCGCGGCACCGTGCCTGCTCGCCTGCGTCAGCCTACACCCGCCCTCGCGCTTGGCTGTGCTCGCGCCCGCGCACCGTCAAGCTTTGTCCGCGCGCCCGCACTCGATCAGTTAATCATGTGAGTTACTCCTCTCCGATTCAAATCACTGGTAAATTCTTTCCTGAATCTCATTAAACTGATTATTTGACTTCAACATATATTATTCGCTTGACTTGAATTATTCATTTGGCTCTAATTGTGCGATCCGATATTTATTTGTGTGTCAATTACTGTTGGATTTAACTGTGAGGCGTCTGTTCTAAATTCTTGAACCTCGGATCTGATTTATTGAATTTAAATTGACGCCTTAATCTAAATTAATAAATTCTTATTTATCATACGATCCAATTTAATTTTAATTTTAAAATATCTTAATTTACGAGATCCAAAAATCTTAATTATCGTATAATTTATTTAGAAAATATTTTCCTCTTAATTAAAATAATTTGCCAATTAATTTTGCTAAATATAATTAATATAAAATATTATTGGCATTCATTTTCCGTCCCGCATCACACGCTGTTAACAATGGGGCGTGCGCGCAAGGCTGGGAGCACAGGTAATGCGGGGCTGGGGATCGCAGGTGTGCATGCGGGCTAGGTGCTCACAACTGCACGCGGCTAGGCGGCTGGCTTGGTAGGCAGCTCGTATCAAGATGCGGCGCTGCAGGGGCATGCGCGGCATGGCGCCATGATCCAACGGGCTCGACGAGGGAGAGCAGGAGATGGGTGCAATCATTTGAGTGGCTTAACTCGCGTGTAGGGCGCTACCTAAGAAGTTGGCCGCAAGGACGACCTGACTCGGCGATTTTCCGATGCAGATCGGGCTCAGTGGAGGTAATGGCATTGTTGTGTGCGATGAGGATGGTAGCAATAGATGAATGAGAACAAATGAAAAGTAGGATTTTTTTTATAATAGAATAACTAAGTATTAATGGATTCTCACCTAAGGCTACCTTCACCTTTTTCTTCATTTGAATATTGACCCCTTGATCCTAATCTAGGCTCTGAGAAAACTCAAATATAATTTCATTAAACAATAACAACCACCGATTACATGCAAGGTGATCTCTATATATAGAGAGATCCCATAATAAAATTTAAAAATACAATAATTAATGTTGTAAATAAAAATGTCAAATAAATCTAAACGAATATGGAACTAATGTTACTACAATAAAATAAAATCAGTTCCAAACATGACGAATCTTTAAATCTCTCAAATTTATTCTGAATCAAATCAAATCTGATTTAATGCTTATGAAAATCTCACATGATGTCATGATGTCGTCTATGAAAATCTCTCAAAATATATACTCTCAAAACTATGAAAATCTCTAATTTGCCTTAATCAATTTAAATTTGAATTTTGATTCAGCACATGATGTCATCTTGGCCGTAAATGACCGTTAGATTTAATGCTTATCAATGTCCCCACCACATATGTATTATGATACACATAATGCATGCTTATTCAAGATGTAAAACTTGTAATTAAGGACAAAGTATCACAAAGATGTCTCACAACTAATTGGTTACCGTTTAAATTTTTTTTTATTAATTACTGCTTAATTGACGAGGCTCAAAATTGAAAAGTTTGATTTAAGACATGTTTGGAATTTAGTCAAAATAACCATTTACTTAAAATACATATATACATATATAAAATAAAAATTTATTCTTTTCATAATTTTACACAAACACCAATTACTAATATAAAAAGATTAATTACTGAAAAGTCCCTATAGCTAACTTCTAATTATATTTTGATCCACGGGTTTAAAAACTTGCAGAAAGGCTCCTATTTTGAAAAATTTTGTAACAAAAAAAGGGCCCTAAAGATTATAATTATTACATAAAAATCCAAAGTAATAATTTCTGTCAGCATATAAGAAATATTCCTTTATCAAATTTTTAAAATTTCAAGAAGATTAAAATTATTACATTAAAGGTCAAAAGTAATAGTTTTTGTCAGCATCAAAGATATATTTTGCTACAAAATTTTTAAAATTTCAAATTTACCCTCGTCCCTGCCTTAACCACCCTCTGCAAATGGAGGGTGAGAGAGAGAGAGAGAAGAGAGCTTTTTTTAAAAAAAAAAAAAGATTCAATTGCAAACATTGAAAATTTAATCAATCAAAAAAAGTAAAATTGAAAATTCATAAAAAATAACAGCGGAAGGACCTCACTATTATATCAGTTAAAATCTAGAGACCTTCAGCAAATTTTTAAAAAATATGAACCAAAACGTAATTAAGAGTTGACTATAAGAACCTTTCAATAATTTATCCTACTTATAAATTTTTTAACATAACTAACTTTATTTCTTATCATATATATATTTCAAAAAAAGTCAAAAAAAGTCAAAAAAAAGTCAAAAAAAGCTTTCAAAAAGATTTTTTTCAAATCCCAAGCAAGTCTCTAAGTTGGGGTTGACATACTCGAAATCAATTACCAAATGGAATTGAAAGAGAGAAGTTATTTGATGAAAAGGGAAAAACCATGTATAACATTCTGGTAAAATTTAAATTTAAATTTCTGGTTAATTTAATTTATTATGATGGAATTAATTTTATTCATGAAAAATTAATTATTTAAAATTAAATATATGAAATCTTAAATGTGTCATGTGATTTGAAATTTAAAATGACTGAAATTAATATTTAATTTAATTAAATTTGATTATTTAAAATTCAAATCCAATGAATTTAATTACCCATTAAAATTTTCATAACCACCTCTTTAAATTAAGACTAGAAAAAATTACGAAAATACCTCCACATTGTGATTTAGAGAAAGAAATAGAGTTTCTCACCCTAAACACCGATTTAACTCTCCCCTCCTATCGCGGCCTAGAGAGAGAAGAGAGAAAGGGACGCGTAGGAGAGAGAGAGAAGCCGGATCTCCCTCAAAATCGACGATTCTCCTTCATCTTCTTCTCGATCTACATGTTTTCTACGTTTTGGATCGGATCTAGTAATTTGGAGCGATCCTCTCTCTCCAAATCTCAAGAAAACCTAGAAATATGGTGAATTCGAGGTAGGTTTTTCTTAACACGATTAATTTAAATCTAAATATGTACATGAATGAACTATTTTAAGAAAATCATAGATTGTCTAAACAATTATAAAGTTCTTCTATGCTAATTCCTGTTAGCTTCATATATTATGTTGACATTCCTATTATTATTACATCTAATTGCTTGAAATTATTATTTATAGGACTATTTTAAGTTTTATTCATGTTTTGAAAATAATAATAATAATAATTGAATTACCTGCAATGCCTTCTTGTTTTCTGATCGTGCTTTTTATTTTATATTTACTGTAATAATCAATTTAATTATTAATGTTGTTTTTTTTAAGAATTTCTTGATTGAATTTGCTGTTCACAAAAGAGTTATGCCAAAATTTTGTGAAATTCATTATAAATAGAAGGTAAAAATCATGTTTTCATTTAATTATTAATTCATGTTTAGTTTATGTCTTACCTATTTACCAAACTAAGTATTTCGATAAAATATATTGCTTTTCCTGAAATTTATCAATTATATATGCTATTTTTATTCATGATTACAAGGCTAAATTTCTACATCAAGTTCATGATGAGCATCTCAAATTATTAAGTTAAAAAAAAGTATCAATTTGCTTCTACCTTTATAGTAAATTTCTTAAGATAGCCAAGCAAATTGTGCAGAAATAATTAACTTGTTCTTTTGTTTATTATTATCAATTAGTTATATTATCATAACTAATATGTGACTAATTTAATATTAAATTAAATTTAGTTTACTCTTGATTGTGACGCCCACTAGAAGGGCAAGTGTACGGGCTTGCGTGGGTAAATAAATGCATAAACTAGTCATCACACTCGACGAGATTAATTAATATTTGAGCAAGTATATGGACTTGTCAATTTAATAAATTATAATATAAGATTTTTAATGCGATAATGGATTAAAATTAAATGTGATTTCTATGGGATTACGCACCTGCCTTGGCTCGAGCATATGATATGATATTTGGCGCAACGACATCCATTGGGAGTTTCTGACTGTCATAAGGGGTGACAATCCCCAAAGCAGATACGTGTCTGCTATGGATACGTGTCCATTAGAGGTCCTTACATGATATTTGGTGCGACAACGTCCATTGGATATACCTACGGAGGGCTATTCATGTGGGGTGACGATCTCCAAAAATGTAAAAAACAGCTGAGGCGTAATACAAGAAATCATGGGCCCTAAAGATAAAAATAAAACTAATAAAAAGAAATTTACTCGTTACTTATATTTTTATTATTTCAGTTTACATGCTGATGTTGTACTTACTATGCAAATCAGGTTATGCTTATTTAACATTTACTGATCACATTGTGCTATGTTATTTCTTTATCCAACTGCATGCTTAATTAGAATCTATGTTATACATATTTAATTGTTCGTTATTCTTATTACATCATGTTACCGTGGTATTATTATCATCATAATTATTATTATTATTTAATATTTTTATTTAAAAACTTTGTTAGTGTACAACCTACGAGTCTATTCTAACAGACTCTGTCACTAACGTGGCAGGTACTGGAGCACTTGATTACGAGAACGGGGAGAATACCAGTCAAGAGAAGAACTAGTTTATTTCTTTATTTTCTTAGAGAGTGACTATTTGATGTTTGGTTGAGACATTTAGTGATTCTACTTTATTTGCTTAGTTGGATGTTTATTTCTATTTTACATTATAGTAATGCGAGCTCGTGTGGTAGCATCTGATCTATTTAATTTTCTTTCGCTGTTAATTTTCATTTCCTTCTCCCCTAACTTAGATAAATTTTAGTGTGATGGTTAGGGACATCACAAGGTGGTATCAGAGCACCAGGTTGTCCATTTTCTTAATGAGAGATGTGACTGGGTAAAATATAAGACTAAAAAATACACAAGCACAGTACCTATCACCTTTATTTGCATTATTTGTTTATGCTAATATATATTGTAACAGGAGAAATCAAACTACGGATCATGTCTCTGGTAGCAATGCAGATAATGGACCACCAAGACTATAAGGAGACACAAATCAACACCTAGCACAGGTGTTGACTATTGCTGATAGGCTGAAAGTTCTGCATGGTCGCATGCCAGCAATGCCACCTCAAGGTGAGAAACGAGAGCTGCAAATGGATCGTACAGTGGAGCTATTTTAAAAGATGAGGCCACCGCAATTTCAGGGTATTGTTGATCTTACTGCTGCTGAGAAGTGGATTGGCTCAGTGGAGAAGGCTTTTGATAGCATCAAATGCCCTGCAAATAGAAAGGTAGCTCTTGCTGTTGGTGTACTTGATGGAGCAGCAGACGACTGGTGGAAGGATCACCGCAGGATCTTTTTCAATAAGAAAGAATTAGAGAAAATTACTTGGAACCAATTCTTAGAGGCGTTCAGGCAACAGTATGTTCCCTAATCTGCTAGGGATAAAATGAGAGAGGAGCTAGCCCGACTGACACAGCGAGACATGTCAGTGCATAAATACGAAGCTAAATTCAATGCACTAGCTAAATTTGCTCTATAGATGGTTCCAAATGAGAAGGAGAAGTGTTATCTCTTTCGAAAAGGGCTACGTGATTCTATCCGTACAGCAGTTTTGCCTTTTCAACATCAAGTGTACTCTGAACTAGTGAACATGGCAAGCATAGTGGAGCAAGACCAATTGATTATTCAGAATCACATTATAATAATGTGAACTCGTGTAGTAGCATCTGATCTATTTAATTTTCTTCCGTTGTTAATTTTCTTTTTCTTCTCCCCTAACTTAAATAAATTTTAATGTGATGGCTAGGGATGTCACACCACACCATGGGAGATACTGGAACTGGGATTAGCTAGGCCTCAAAGTTCCACTTATACAAGTCCTTGTAGTGTGTTGTTGTAGTTCACCGCATTGAAATGGGACTCGCATTAAAACCACAAATTGAAAAGTTGGGCAAAACTATCAATTCGGGCCTTACTACTTTGTGGGATTTTATCTCATGCTGAAAGAAACAATGTGAATATCAGGTGTGTATTCCGGAAAGTCAGCCATAGCTGATTGTTTCATTAAAAATCAAGTCCAAAGTCAAAAATAGCAATCCCCCAAAAGAACTGTACAAAAATCGAGTAGGATGGACATTCCTTTATCCCATAAGGCATCTCGAACTAGTCACAAGAGTATATTCACAAGAGCAAAGGATTTAATGCATCTTTTTCAAGCTATGACTAAGAATTGCAAAAATATTTTGAAAGGCTCCAATACTTCAATTTTTAATTTCTATCTTTCCAGAATGAAGCTTAGTTTACCATAACCAATTAGCAAATACTTAAACTAAAATCTAGAAGTCTGACTGTACATTTGGTGGGGACACGACGACATCAGACCGTTAAATTATTTCAGGCAGAGTCTTACACTCGACAGCCGAGATCTCATCACGTGGCGTCGATCTGGATGGAGGAGTGATCTGCAGATTTCGCAGTGAAGGGAAGAGTTGGGACCTTGGGTGAAAATCCCTAAATACCTTAAAAAAATTTAAGGTATTTCCCAACTCTTCTCTCTCGCAATTCTCAGTTTCAATCAATTAAAGTCCAGGCCCCGCTTTGCAATTTTCCAGCCCTAAAATTCATTTCCGCTTCCCGCACCGAGCCGGCCCCCTTGTGCTCTCACTTGCCCGCCCCCGCTCCCACGTCCGCCTCGCCTCCGCCCCAGCCGACCCGCCGACCTCCGGCGAGCGCCGGCGACATCGCTGCCGCGCCGACCGCAGGGCTCTGCCGCCTCCACTCTACCATTCGGCGGGTCGGCTGGGGTAAATCTGAACATCAACTGAATATTTCAAATATCTTGCGAGATCTTGTAGTGGCATCTGTTATTGGGACTGTTTGGTTTGCTCGCCTGTGTGACCTGAATATTATTGTGCGATTAAATTGCTGTTGGGTAATATTTTATTGTAAGAACATAAGTTACCGCGTACCCTGGCTCTGACTTGTTGAGATATAGTTGCCCAATATTATTTGATAAATTTATTAGATATCATTTGGACTTATTTCTAGGTATTTAAAATTGATCTGCTTCTCATACTTATAGTTTCTTAGTTATCATATAGTTATCATTAGAGATATTCTTGAACTAATTTATGCTCATCTGTTTTAACTATTTACTGATCTCTAATCTGGATTGCATTTTGCATATTGTCCCGCATCAACATTCTTCAACACATCTGCTCTTTACCACTTCCTTTCTGTTTCAAAATTAAAAATTCATGGAATAATATGCTGGTAAATTCATCACTATGCACAAAGCATAAAGACAATAAGCTAGTGCTACAATCAACAGGAACCAAAGTACAGCTTCACTTCAAAGAGATGAAAGAGCACTGAAATGAAGTCAACAGGATAAATTGTCATTATCGACATTGTTTCCTGGCACTACTGTTGCTCAACCGATTAACATTTCATCTCATTCTCAGGAAAACACTAGTTAATTTACCATATGCTGTAGGCTCCCTAACATAATTTAAGCAGTGCTTCGAATCCTAACTCATGTGTTTAACACCACAATCAATACCATAATCCCAGTCAACTGCCCTATCCAAGCCCTAGACAATGAGGGCAATGTAGACATCTTTAGGGTGATCTAACAATTGTTCATCATAATGAATTTTCTATGGTGGCCATGAATGTATCCCTAACTTAAGATAAACCTCATTAAATCTACACGTTTGCATGTATATTTAACAATATTTGCATGAATTTCCTAACAACAACAAACTGTATTCTTTATGAAAAGTAGGGAAGGATGAATCAAACTTTACTTGATGGTCTACCATCATAAGCATCCACTGCACACTAAGAGCATTACATTCATTTATATTAGATTTAATTCAAGTACACTTTAATCTTATTTGAAACAAATTGAGTCCGCTTAACATTGGTATAATCAAATTTAGCTAAAGCTGCATCAGTTGTTTTCTCTCTTCTTTATTTTATCACTATCTCTATCACCAACATGTCAATCTTTTTTGTGGTAATTTAGAATATTTAACTTATCAATATTATGCACCGATTGTAGTGATAGTACAGTTATGATGATTTTAATTTATTGGGAAGTGCAAAATCAAAAAAAATATTACATAAACTGGTCACCTTTATGCAATATCCCTGGCAACGAATTGTATTTATCTTGATCAAATATATCATATGAAATCGAAGCATTGTTTAATGTTGGTTTTATCGCCATATTGAACTGTTTACCAAATAATTTCAGCTTCTAGATTGACTTGCTTCCCCAGAATAACTTGTTCAACTACCAACCCAAAGATAGAAGATAATAAAAACACAATAACTGCAACTGCATCTGGATTTTAATCTCAGTAGACATCCAAAATTTTGAGTCTGCTATTCCAAGGAACCACAGATGGTAAACCCAAATCCAATTTTATCGCTTTCAACTTATTTTATCTTCCAGCATTCCTCAGAGGATTCCATGAGGGGCAACAAAGTGATAATTTGTGTGTAGAGAGAAAAGATTCGAGAACCAAAAAAGAAGATATTGTATAGCTTTACCGAAGGGAGGCATCGGACACCGAGGCATCGGGGCGGCGGGGTGATTTCGACGACCTTGAAAGGGTAATGATGATGGTGGTCTCGATCCCTGTCCTTTTTTCTGCAAGAAACCCGAAGGCGGCCTCTCACCTGCCAAACGATTTAAATCGGAGGAGCTGAACGAAGATCCCGAAAACCCTAATGCTGAAGAAATGAAGAAATGGGTTTGATTAGTACCATCGGGGTGATAGCTGCAATCGAAGCAGAAGCCATTTTGATTCTCGCCTAACGAACCAATTGAGAACCGAAGACAGTCAGATTCTGCTGTAATGGCGAAGATTTCTTTCCAAGATTGACCGCGAAACCTAGCTAGAGGGTGAGGAAGGGAGAAGGGAACCTCATCCCCAGCTGAGAGACGGAGAGAGAGATTTAGATTTTGCGGTTGATCGCGACACTGCCGACGGCTTTCTGCGGCCAAGCTTCTGCCAGTTTTATGGTAGACCAACTGCACCAGCGTGGCATAGTTTCTGTAAATCCTAACCGTTCAAAAGTTGATCATATGGTCTACGTTAACTAGATCATCAATAGGGTCTGAAAAAATAGGGAAAAATTACATTCTGATTACTGATGTTAAGAATCTATTTATTTCATGTCCATACGGTCTTCATTATGACTATATATAGCATAGCATTAGGAATGACAGCGGGGCGGGTTTGGGTCGGGTTTGGGTCGGGTTTATAAATACCCATACCCGCCCCACTATATATTATTTATTATCCATACCCGCCTCATACCCGTTTTCGCCCCGCCCCCCTGCCCCGCTTCTAGTTTTTATAAACCCGTACCCGCCCTACCCCGCCCCGTTTTCTCGATGACCAAGATTTGCCTGGTTACTACTAACAAAAATGCGTTCACTTTTCTTAACTTTTTGTTTAAAATTTGAAAGTGGTTTTCAATATAAACTTGAATTTTTATTTAGGATATTCTCAAATTCAGTTCGTGGAAAAACTTCGAATACAAATTTACAAAAAGGAAACTTTTCTGTTATTAGTAATCAAGTTAACTGGCTGTTTAATAGTTATCATTATGCTGTAATTTTTATATCAACAGGTGAGAATGACATAATAGATGGGCAAGGTGAGGTATGGTGGAACATGTGGAGGCAAAAGACACTTTCTTTTACAAAACCACATCTCATGGAATTTATGCATTCTACGAACTACATTGAGTGAAATCATTTTCAGATTTAAATTTATTAAATCGGGTACGGGGCGGGGCGGGTCTAGATGATTCATACCTGAACCCGCCCCATTTCATAACGGGGCGGGGCGGGGCGGGTGTTGCGGGTAAAATTTGAGTACCCATACCAGTCCCATTAGGGGCGGGTCGGGGCGGGATAATCGGGTACGGGTATAAATTGCCACCCCTACATAGCATAGTAACGAACATGATATTCCTTCTCCCTTCCGGGAATAAAAGAAAATGCTTGTTTCTGTTTTTTCCCTTATGATTGTGATTTACATATAGAGCATTTAATGACCTTATTTTGTTTACACCAACTCTCTTCAAGAATCATCTTCGGCAAAATCCATCCGGCAGACGGGCAACCCTCGATAATCAATCAGTCTAAAGCATATGTACATTTGTTAACTCGATCACCAAACTTCATGCATAAGCCATTACTTTTCAAAGTAAAAATGGTACAACAACAACAACAGAGATAGTAAAAACTAATAGCATTAATAGTAATGAGGGATGAAGAACTAACTAATCTATTTGATGAAATATAGGACCATCTATTCACTTCATTTGTCACGTTATGGCTCAAAAAGACGATAATAATTAGCAACAAAAGAATAAATCGAGTTAGAAAATGATAAGCTGTGGTGATTGACACCACCGTACCAATCTATATTACATCATCAGAGTGCGCTAAATAAAATTTTAAATCAGTACCAAGCAAGATATATATATTGATAAACAATAATAAAATTAAATATTTACATTCAAACTACTGTACTATTCTCACAAAAATTACATATATAAAGAAAAACTCTATTGCTTAAAGTAAATATCCATTAGTCTCCCTTCTAAATAGTAGTTTGTGAACCTGAAAATATTTGAGAGGCTGAGTCCTATAGCTCAACTTTTTAACCAAACTCATATAAAAATATCAATACAATAGTATATTAGAATTACAATAAATCAAACATAAATTTTAACAATAATAACACAATAGTAATAATAACAAGAGCAGCATTAATAGCAATAATTATACTATGCATTTTCTCATTCTTGATTTATTTTGCATTCCTTTAAGTTAGGGCCCTAGAGCTACTTTATATTATTGTCCAATCTTTATCTTATCGAAAAATTACTCTTATTAGTATCATAATTAATATTAATATATGACCACTTGAAAATTTACTTCCATCAGTAACACAATGAGAAAACTTTTAGAGAAATTACTCCTATCAGTAATGCAATGAAAAAATCTCTATATAAATACCGCATTATAACAATATTAATAGCTTGAGCCAAGGATTATAACAATATTAATGCTTAATTTAATATCAACATAACAATATTCCGTATAAAATAAATACTCAATAACCCATTTAGCTATAATACCACAAAATAATCATATTATTTTCAATAACCAAACAGCACAAGTAACATATAATATAAATTCATAGCATATTGCATATTCATTAAAATATAAAAAAATTATAAACTTGAGCATGTAATAATAAAAATAAATATTCAATCAACAAATAGATAACAAGAGTTAGCCCCCTCTCACCTTAATTTTGAGTCAATAAAATCTCTCCGTATAGAAACTAATCAAAATTTCTCTTCCTTTTTTTCCCTTTCTTTCTCTTTCTTGTTTTTTCTGCCAACAATAGAGCTGACCTATTTGTAATTATCCTATTAAAATCTATATAAACATATACATTTATTACATATAAATATACATTAAAGATTTTTACCTTCTCTCGCGCGCTTCTTCTTCTGTTTTCCGCCGTAAGACGCTACACATAAATTAACCGGCTAATCAAACACTGTCAATATGCCGCCAACAAAGTCATATTGTTGTGTTTTCAATGGAGGAAGAAGTGATTAAAACTTTATTTATTTATTTTTATTACCTTCCCTCTTCTTTTTTTCCAACTCCTCCTCCTCCCAAAAAAATATTAGGTGCGGACAGCGCACCGTTCGGATGCCCAATCAGAGGCCATGTATGCCCAGACCCAGCTGTATGGCATAATTACATTTTAATTCTCTAGTTTCCATCTTCTTACAATTAGGTATAAAGTCTTACATATAAATCCAATCTTACCTGTATTAAACCCAACTTAATTTTAACATATTCTAAATCCCATTTTGAATTACATTATACTATAAAAAATATTTAGAACATTATTTAACACAAAAATTTAACTACACTTCATATTTAAAACTTGAAATTTAACACCCGAATATTACATCATTGATTTTGATTGTCACAATACAAAACAAATAATGCTTCCATAGCTTTTCATTTCCCTTCATATTTGGAAATCATTTGAACCTAATGAAGAAAAAATGAGGGAAAAAAAAAACAAATGATCAGCTCACATACTGCTTCTGCAGGAGGTCAGCACAAAATGCTAAGTCGAAATGCTGCTCGGGAGGGTCTCCAATGCAATCGAATACTGCATCTGCATCCACAAAGTCGTCTTCGGCGGTATAACTGTCAACCAATGATAGCAAGGTATTGTTACATAATGATATTATGTATTAAACTGATAATTAGAGAATATCCATTGATTTCAATGACATGAATGAAAATAATGCTGAAAATTACACTTGGAACCCATGTAAAAATAGGCCACAACTTTCAAATTTACTGCAATTGTTTTCCTGGAATCTACAACAGTTCCAATTAGGTCCTTTCATGCAGAAAAATGTTGAACCAATATGAGTTTCCGGCTATATGACGCCTATACCATCTAAAACGTGAAGGTCTTTGAAGAGCAATGCGCAAAAAAATTCTCTCGTAGATGATTGTTTTATTGTGGAAAAGCGACGGCCTTCACCGACGATGATTGCCATGAGAAGGATGTGAGTGGGTTTAAGCTGAGGTAAATGAAAGAATCAAAACAAATTAAGTATTATAGGATCTCCCCATGCGAGAGACAGATGGAAGAAGTTCGACAAAGAGTCAAAGAAATAGCTTGTTGAAGATTTCGGTATGAAAGCTTGTCAAAGAACTACGTTTCACGACAAGATTTGATGCTTGTGAAACCCTTATGGAAATTTGAAAGAGTCGACATGCTTCTAGAAGGGGATACAGAATCATAAATGAATGTGGAGCTGTGGCCACGACAATGCCCTCTACTAAAACTATTCAACAAGTGGCAAAGTGAGAATGTAATGCGAGAGCATTCTTAGCATTTCAACAAAAGTTAATTACTCCCTCTTTCCACCATAAAAGGTCACTTGGAGCCTCTGTGTAAGTTGCTGCTGTTGTTTTTATCATTTTGTTGATTTCATTGCTACCTCTAAGAGATTAAGAGCATTACTGAAGGAGCGAAGCTATTGTGTAAGTGAGAGCAGTGCTGAAAGAGCGAAGCTATCGAGTAAAAGTCTTGGTGAGAGCATTCCATGTGACATCATCGACAGTGAAGCTTGGTGGTGAAGTCCAATAGTAAGGGAAATCAGAAGATAAAGTCTTCTTGTTGAAGAAAACGAATAATAGAGAAGTCCGTCAGTCTCGTGCTAGCCATCTAGAGCTTCTTCTAGCTACAGATGAAGAAACACAACCACTCTTTAAACTCAATAATTTTCTAGCTTGTAGCAACCACAAGAAAGGCTTCTCACATTAAGTATTCTACGAAAGTAGTCGATGCTTCTCACTTTAAGTATTCTGCAAAAGTAGTCAACAAAGTATCTTTCAAATTATATAAGGTCCTAATTCGAGAAAGTGGAACTTCATAGTTTGCAATTAATAAGTTGTTGTCGAAAGTACAAGTGTTTTTAGAAAAGTGCGATCTTCGACTAGTATCTCCCAATTTATTCATCCAACACCTAGGTTTCTTGGTTGCTTTCACCAACAACATCAAGTGTTTATTTAACTAGTACCTTCGAGGTTTGTTCGACTATACCATAGCTTGTGGCAATCAAGAGAGTTTTTTCACGTTAAGTATTCTGCAAAAATAGTCCATAGAGTTTCCCTTTAAAGCTTTAAGTTATACAAGGTTCGGGAAAGTGTAATTTCAAAGTTTGCAGTTAATAAGTTGTTGTCTAAAGTACAAGTGTTTTTATGCTAGTGTAATCTTTAATTAGTACCACTGAGATTTGTTCAACTGTAACTAGGTTTCTTGGTTGTTTTCACCAACATCAAGTGGTTTCAAAATGTCATGTTGTGTACTTGAAATATGGACCCATCTAATATGGAAGAATCGACAACTGAGATAGGGTTTGGCAAACTTATGTGGACTTAAACATCGAGAAGATGAAATCTCGAGAAAGAATCTCTTCTTCAAAAAGTGACATGCATCTAAAAGGGGATAGAGAATCAGAAACAGTTTTGGAGCAATGGCCGGATCAATTCCCTCTGCTAAAACTGTTTAGTAAGTCGCTGAGCGGGAAAGTGAACATCCTTAGCATTTAGGCAAAAGTAAGTTACTCCATTTTCCCACTATAAAATGGCCAATTGGAGCTCCTGTGCAAACCACTGTTGTTGTTGCTCTCATTTTGTTGCTATTGTTACCAGATCTAAGAGTGTGAGAGTACTGCTACATAAGTGAGGCTACTGTGTGAAAGTCATAGTGAGAGTACCCCAAGTAATCAATTGCCAATAATAAAACTTGGTGATGAAGTCCAGTAGTAAGGCAAGCACAAGACAGTAGGCAATGCAAAAGGAGTTCATCTTTTCTAAAGTCTCGTCGAAGAAGAAGAATAAAGTAGTCAACCCTCTGTTAACCATTTGGAGCTTGTTTCCAGTGACAAAACTCAACCACTCTTTAAACTCAATTAGTTGCCTAGCTTGTGGCAACTATGAAGAAGTCTTAGCATGTTAAATATTTAGCAAAAATAGTCCTTGGTTTATCTTTTTAAGTTAAACAAGTTCCTAGTTCGAGGAATGGTAGCTTTGAAGTTTGCAATTAATAAGTTGTCAAAGATATATGTGTGATTTTCTACTAGTATCACCGAGGTTAATTCAACTATCAACAAAGTTTCTTGGTTGCTGTGATCAACAACGTCATTAAGCAATAGTGAGAATATAGAAGCAAAACTAAAGAAAAAAAAAGATCACAATAATGCTAATGTAGGACCCATTGCAAGAAAACTAACAAAACGTAGAAGAGACAACTTCGATTTTCAAACAAAAAAAAGAAGAGAAAAGCTTCATTAAAGAGATAAAAATACAGAAGAAATTACAAAAGATGTGAGCTCTACCACAAGAAAGTGCTGCACAAGAAAGTGCTGCACAAGAAAAGCTCACGCACTAATGCATATACTCACAAAGAACGTACTGTGCATGCTCTATAAACTCAAATTATCTCTTTATATAGATGAGACAAAATGGAGATGACTTTTTGAGATAAAAAGAGAAATAAAATTATTTTAATATCATGATATGAAATAATTTTTTTTTATTATTGAAGATCATATTGGATGTGACATAAAATTGAATTTTTTTATTAAAAAAATGTGTAAGATATGAAAGAAAATTAGTATTTAGTGTTTTTTGAGGAGATTGGGGGTTTTTTAGGTCCCAACCAAATGAGGCCTCAATCAAGTTGAAAAAAAGGCTTTTCTAAACTATTGTCCAGGAATTCTAGTTACATTCAACATCTCTCAAGAGTTCATGGAGCTTTAGGAGTGAATAGAGAGTATTTTAAACACTTATGTTTCAGAACTAACAAGATGTATAACATGATGCTCAATTTAAATAGTTTCTTCTGGGTGAGACCCAACTGAAAACCACAAATTACCTTGAAGGACCATGCAAATTGGCATAAAATTCATTTGTAACCCAACTGTAATAAAATTTGCAAATTGGGGCCATTTTACTATCAAAACAAAGAGCTTAATTAAGACAACAAATTAATCCGAATTAATTAAGGCACGTAGCAAAAGGCCCTTTAATTATTTCTTTAGTAAACCAGAAAATGCGTGCGCAACAGTTATAAATAGTCGAAGAGAAATAAAATAGCCTGATATAGCATACTTTGGAGCAGTTATTGCATGCGGCCGGCCGAACGTTTGGCCGACCAGTAGGGGGCACCATGTCAGTAGTGGGTCCCACCTAGTGCTGATGTGGCATGCAACCATTGGTCGGCCGAATGGTTTGGCCAATCATATGCAATAATTTTACCATATTTGGGACCCTTAGCTGGTTTGCAACTCTTGAGAATTAAAAATGATAAACCGTGTAATTTTAATGTCAACCACAAAATTGCATAAGATATGGTCTCTACCAACAATTTCATCTCAGAAGGACTCATATTTTAAATCCATAAATACAATTTAAAATTTTATTTTATATAAGCTTGACAACCCAACCTAACTGATAAATTAGTCTTAACTGACATGCACAAGAAAATGTCATTTTGTGACAGAAAAAATAAATTGAATGCTTACCCACTCTTAGTTATAATGCATTTCATTTCAGCAGCTTTTGCTGCAGCAAGGCCAATGGCGCTGTCTTCCACTACTATGCAACTGAAATTACATAAGAAATCAGTTGTACATGAAATATATTGTCAACCCAATTATGACTTAAGTAATAAAACGCAGATGAGAATGGTGGTTCATTTTCTCCAATTTTTGGGTCCATGATTTTCAAGCCAAAATTTTTATGACTTCATCCAGTGAAATTAAATTTGTTGAACAAAGGAAAGTGATGATGATTTTCACTCGGCTAAGAAGCCACAAGTAAAATTTTGATAGCTAACCTTTTCTCCATTAAAGAGAATAAATGAAACTTATTGGTGCATGCACCGGGAAACAGATTTAACCAGCACAAGGAACAGCTATTTATGAAGAAAGCTTGGCCCTAGGCACAGGGCAACGAATTTAAGTAGAACGAAGCTTGAATGAAATGTAAATATAACAGCACGAGCAACGGCATTTAGGAAAAAGGCCTAACCCATGCTTGCATCATGAAAATATTAAGTTTTATAAATAGTTATTTGTTTCTATTTTGACCTTTAACAATATTGGTCCATTTCATCTTGACTTGGTTCTGGTTCCCCTCTTTTTTGAACTTTAACAATATCAAGTCGGTTCTTCTCCTACCAATCTTGAATAAAGCATATAGAAAAAAACCTTCTTCATATTAAATCCGTTTGATTTAGATCGGTAAAACCATATGGATTTTGGGAAATCATGTGCCATGGCTCAAATTCGTAGTCAATAATATTTCTAATAAGAGCAGTTGACAATTGAATCAAATTTTCCCATGATTTGACTATCCATAATATGATAGTTCGAAAAGAATACTCTCCTAGTTGTTTAGGAAAAGTGTCATTTAATTTCTGGACCCTTTGCCTTAGTCGTAGTAGATCATTCTCTAAGAGTTGGAAAATTCATGGAACTACTACTAAGAATTAAAAAGATTCAGACTTTCTTTAGAAATGAACAACCACATTGGAATGTCAAGCACAAAATATAAAGTCACAAAAGAAAGTAAGACCTTGAAATGCCAATAGATGAAATCCAAGCGTAAATAACAAAATGCAAACCGCTGAACACATACATACATTATAACAAGGCATATCTACGTAGCAATACCTTGAGGGCTCAACGCCAAGGTTTTTGGCTGCTAACAAATATATGGCCTGCCAATCAAGATAAATCAATCAGCTCTTGCTCTTCAAATTATAACAGAAAAGGGCTAGTCACTCTTTAAAACTAATAAATTACAAACAAGGATCATCAAAACAACTTTCTAGATAAATATTAAATATTCAGTTGCATAGTAAAAAGTAAAAAGCCAGTCATTTGAGAGGTTGAAGCCTTTCAATTCATGAAATAATCCACAGATAGTAAATGCTTCCATTCTTAATTTTCTACCAAGGGAATATAAGCCTCACATTAAGGAACCATGCTTATACTGGCCTTTTTTTTTCCTTGCCGAGATCTAAATTTATCATTACTCTTGTGTTTAGTGTGGAGGATAAAGCTTTCAACATCATATGCATTATAGCTAGAAGAAAACAGAGCTGAAACTAATAAAGTTAGGGGACTGGAACCAGTAATATCAATGCCTAAACCTTTATCCAAGCATGAGTTGTAAGTTTATTGTTGAGAAACAGAGTGAAAAATCATTGTAGAGCTAAGTTGATCATCTACACAATGCAGTAATCTAGGATGCCAAAATCACAACTTTTATATGCAGGAATCCTATGCTTCAGCTCAGTTAACTGCTTTATGTGACAATGTCAGCAAAAAACAAACAAAGTCAGTTCTTTTAGAAGTACCGGATCAGGCTTTTTCCTAGGAACCACATCTCCTGCAAATATAGCTATCTTATCTGCTCTCTCAGCACCCAGCAAGAAGGAAACTATAGCAGAAACCTGAAACAACATGGTACTAGGTATCAAAAAACTTTGGCCTGGATGAACGAAACCACATAGGTATGCACATATACTTATGTAGTTTGCACTGGCTTGTTGTATCAACTTGCAATAGCTGAGTGTTAGGTCCATGAAACACAGCCACAAAATAGAAGTTGCCAAAACTTAGGATAATAAATTGGAGAAGGTCAAGAGATCACTCTTTAACTGAAGATAATACCAAATTTTACTTATGCAGTTTATTTGAATGATCTTATCATACATAAAATCATTTAGAACAGAAAAACGCACAAAAGTAAAGGCACCAGTGCCCTTTAGAGGATGCACCTTCATATATGCAGTATTTGGGATATTTTCTATAAACCCAAAGTTATCTAAACCATGGCTGCTCATTATTTAGATATAGCTCTCAAAATCTAACAATAGCCATAATTTAAAAAAGAAAACAAAAAACACAACCAAAACAATATGAAGCCTGATAATGCATACCGCCTTCTCATTCGAAGTACTGCATACAGCAACTTTTACACCATTGGCCAGAGCCTCATCAATGAGCCTATAAAAGTTCAAAGTAATTTTCAAAGATCTTGCTGGAGCTATTGAAGAGCCTAACTATTTGACAGAAATCACTGCATAAGAAATGACCTGATCAACTCATAAGGCAAACATGCATAAAGTTCGTGAATTTATGCTTCAATCAGTTATCTCCATTGATGGAGGACTTATAATAGAGTGCGGTGGCCTAAGAATAATTTGGTTATAAACCTTGAGTTATGTTCAATACAATGAGAAACAGATAAATCATGCCATAGCATAAGTAAAGATGACACGCATCTTTGAAACTGCAATTTGAACATCCAGCAAAATGCAAACTGATGTCGGACAATATGCGTGATGTAATCCTAATTAGAATCAATAAATAATTTAACAGATGAACATAAAATTTTTCCAAGAATATTGTTGATGATAATTATATAATAATTAAGAAATCACAGGTTCGAGAAGTAAATCGATTTCAAAAATTTAGAAACGAGCCCAAATGTTATCTAGTCAATTTACCAAGAGATTTAAGACAACTATCAACGAGTCAGAGCTAGGGATACGCAGTAATAGAGGTATGCTCACAAGTAATGATACCCAACAACACTAATAGCTCGATTTTTCTAACTAGAGCTTCAATTGGCTTACGATTTATATATTCAAACTATCTGAGCCGACTTTCTATTATAATTTCGGATTCGCACAGGTAAGCAAATCAAACAATCTCAATAACAGATTCCATCATCAGACTTCGAGAATACTTGAGATATTGATTAAGTTTCGAGTTACCTTATTCGGAGAGTTCCAAACTTCTACAGCGCGTCTCTGCAGTCTGAACCGGGAATCACCATCGGACGGCCAATACCTCAGCAGATGGCGAACCCGTCAAGCGTTTGGGAGGGCGAAGAGCTGGTGTGGACCGAGACGGTGTCGTGCACGGAAAGAGCTTGAACCAGCGGGGTGCTGCTGATGAAGGTGGAACGACCGGCCTATGCACGGTCCGAACAGAGGTGCAGAGGCAGAGGCGGCGATGCGTCAGCTCGGCACAATCGAGCAAAGTTTACGGAGCAGCGGAGCCGAGGCGGTGGACCAGAGCAACCGGGCGGCGATGGGGCTCCGGCGACCTGCGGCTGCCGAGAAACGGAGGTGGAGGAGACTGAGCGGCGTGAGCGCGGATCCAGGCTCGGCGCGTGACGCGGGGCAGCGGTCAGGCAAAGGGTGCTGCCAGCGGTAGAATGAAGTGTCCGGAGTGCCGACGGCGACGTCGGTGGCGTTCGTCGATGGCCGGCAAGCCGCCGGGAGGCGGAGGTGGCCCGAGCGGAGGCCCGCAGGCGCGCGAGCGGCTGTCCCGAGTCGCAGGGGATGAAGAAAGAAAAATAAAATTGTTTTTAGGGCTAAAAATTAAAACTGGGGCCTGGATTTAGATTGATTTAAAATTGAGAATTAAGAGAGAGAAGAGTTGGAAAATACCTCAAATTTCTTTAAGGTATTTAGAGATTTTCACCCAAGGTCCCAACCCTTTCCTTCACCGGGATAGAACACACAGCATTTCAAATACAAAATAATTTCATTCCAAGATTAAGAACAAATAACACTAGTCCATGCCTTTATATAAGTCTATTACATTTGAAATTCAAAATGTGAAAATAAATGCTGAAATAAATGCGGGAATAAAAATGATTACAATCATGTCAAATATGAATGTCTAAAAACAGAAGTAAATAAACGAAATCAGCCCAAAAATTAAAATATTCCCATTCAAATCAATAAATTATTTAAATGGGAATTTCTAATCCACTGATCAGCCACCAATCGTGTCTACTGCTAAATCTGCAGATATCAATCCTCCATCCAGATCAACGCCAAGTGGTGAGATCTCGGACGTCGAGTGTAGGCCCTGCCTGGAATAAATCGACGGTCCGATATCGTCGGGTCCCCACCAACAAACACAAACAACTTTGTTAAGGGTGTACATGGAGGATTGGTTTCAGTATTTTATTCAGTGAACTATTAGCTAATCATTATTGTAATAAAAGCGACAACAAACACAGTCCAAGTTCAAATAAGTTCATGCAAGATTATTGCAACAAACAACAATAAAAAATAAAGCTTGTATTATTAACTTGCGTTTTCATTTCTACAATTATAACTTGAAGTCTCTAACAATGTTTCTATCAAACAGCATGCCAAATGAAGGAACAAAACAAAGATGTGGTTGTTCGTATGTACACAAAGTTATGTAAGAGATCTTTAAGCCCATCATCAGTAACACAAGAACTCAACCTGTAGGTTTTTGTGAATTATGAAACTGAAGTGCCAACTAAATCAAGGAAGGTATCTACTAACACTTTCATGAAGTCATCTAACAAATAACACTATCAAACACAAAAAAACTGACACTACACTTTAGGAAGAATCAATAAAAATTCATCATGAAATCTCTTCAATGAAAACTATTGCTCAGATAGCTTGAGAACAACCTTTCAACTCCTGGTCGAAGAGGAAGAAGCTTTTTCTCAATGAGGGCCATAAACAACTCCGTCTTCCTTTTGTGAAGGGAAGCTATGAAGCCTATTCTTTCCTCCTCATTCTTGGGCGAATTTTCTGGCCAACCGGTCTTGTTAAAATAAGCTGTCATTCTACAGTTTCAGGATCATCAGCAATTTTTATCTTTCCTCTCAAGTGACAGTAACATTTGTTATGAATTGCTGAAAGAAAAAAAAATTATAGATAGTATTCAAGCATCTGACACAAGAATTTACAGGCAAAGTGGAAATTTTGCAATCTGCAAGCAATTGTATCAATAGCCCATGTATCCATGGACACAAGGCTAGTCATATACAAGGAGAATCAGCTTATAATACATGAGCAAGTATATGGATATGACAATTAGCAAAATGTCTGCTTGGTAAGATTTTACCTTTCCTTTCCACCACCAATCTTCAGTAATTCACCATACAGGTCTACATCCCATGTAACATTCAGTTCCCTCTGCAGTCAATGCACGGAGTAGAAACAAATGAGCAAATGACTGATTGGAGAAAGAATGTCAGCAAATGAATCACTCCATCCAGGAACCTTAGCGATCAAGTAGTATTCTAAAGTCAGAAGGGTAAACAATGTCATCCAGTATATTAAGTATACGATCGGTAACAAGTCCAGAATGAACGACCAGAGTGTTGATCTGATCATATTAAATGAACTCATTGTGAAGATTGGCCCCGATAATTCATAAAAGAAAACATCAAGAAACGGATCTGGTTGCGGTTCCATATCACCCCAGAAATTAGGGTTAGAAACCAACTCATAAGAGACAAGAAATCGCAAGGCTCACCTCCGCGAAGGTTTCATTGAAGGAAATGCGGTGGCCATCCTTCTCGGTATCCACGAGAACGCCATCACAGTCGAAGAGCAGCGCTGCGGGAAAGGCGGAAGGGGAAGGCGAAGAAGTGGAAGATGAAGCGGCACAGACCGAGACTCTCCGGCGCCTGACCGGTGGCGTCGAACCACTTACGACCACAAAGGAAGGGAACAGCCCACTTTCTCTGCTATGCCGGGCGGCGCTCCTAACTGGAAGAGAGGAGCGGGAGTTTCTACTAGAAGCAAGCGCCGGAGAAGAAGCTCCGAGCGGCGGCGCAATTGACGCCATCGGCTAGGATTTCTCTTCTGCGAATTTGCGCGCGCCGCCACAGATTTACGATAAAAAAGAACAAATTTGCTGATGTGCTTTATGCTTTTGGGAGTCTCGAAAAACAAATTATTATTATTTTTTTTGGACCTTCAAAAAAGAAAAAGAAAAAGAAAAAAAATTTCTCGGAAATAAAATAAAAAATAAATTAGTGAGTCATGTTAAAAAGTAGGATAAATTTGAGGTTAAAAAATGAATGAAAATTGATTTCAATGTTAAAAATTATTTATTTTTATTCATATTAATAAATTATTATAGTTATTATGCAATACCATTCTTGTTAATACGTGTCATCTTTCTAATAATAGCTAATCACCATACTCTTTGTCGATAAATAAAAAAGTAGTGACATATTTTAATTATCTTATAATAAATATATTAATCAATTACTCTAAATAAATTGAAATTATATATACGAAAATTTCGTATTTGTCACTAATCCGACTCAATCTGGGAGTCCATCCAATATGGATTAACTCGAGTCAAATTTAGGTAACGGCTGGTGTGATATGATGTATTTGTATTAAAATAGGAGAAAGCACTCGAGTCGAGTTGTGTTCAGTTAAATTTAATAAAATTAAAATTAAACTAATTAGATAAGTATTTTGATTGAGAATAATATATAATGTTAAATAAAATTAATTATTATATTAGAATGTATGAAAAATGTGATATAAATTATTATTTTAAAAAATATTTATAATATAAAATATAATTAATTTTTATTTTAAAATGTATAAATATAATCTTAAATTTTGCTATAATCTACACAATGTATATTGAGTGACAGGATGCCTAATTTGCATGTTAAAATATGATTTGAGAGCTATTCAATAAATTTCAATGAAAAGAGATCATAGTGTACATTCAAACGGTATAATTTTTCAAGAATGATAAATATTTTAAAAATATTAAGAATATGAAATTAAAGTATTTTATCGATTAAAAAATGATTATAAAGAAAAAAAAATCTACAAACAAAAATGCTTTAAATAATATGTACATATATTTTTACAAATAATGAGATATTATTATAATTATGATTAAAATTTACGATGATAATTGATATTTTGAGATTTACTAATGTCTTCCTAACAACTATTTATATAAAAAAATCTCATTGAAATATGATTTATATGTAGTATATACATGTCAATTAAGTATTATAAGTTATTTATAATATTTAAGTTATGGCAATGTTATTGTTTTTAAAAAATATTATAGATTATTTATGGCATAATATATAGAAAGAAGTATATTATAAAAGCAATAATGTACAATTGTTATGGCTCCTATTTAATAATTTATCACAATATTGTGATATTTTGATAATGAAAATGAGGCTTGAAATATAACTATATTACATAGGTTTAATACTTATGCTATTAATATATAGAAATAATTACCTACATGCCACACAATTTAGTTTTATTTATGTCTTACCCATTCATTCTTAGTTAATTATGTTATGCACATTTAAAACATTATAAAATCTTATATACACATATTTTAACTTAATTTTATTATAATGAGTAATCATAATTTTTCAATGACCTAACTATAGTTAGATTATAAAAAATTTAAGCCATTCATTATATTATTTTAAGGATATTTAAATATATTTTAAGTGAAAATCCTAAAAGCTTAATGTTTAGGTGGCAGCAAAGAAAGGAGACATTCGCAATGTGAATTAATTTTAGGACAGATCATCGCTTTAATGTGGCATTAAAGAAGAAAAAATATGTACTATTAAGGGTAAAAATATAATTTTAATAATTTACTAACAAAATATTTTTTTTTCAAATAAATTTTGACTAAATTTTAACTCAAATATGTGTATGTAAGATTTTATAATATTTTGAGTGTGCATAGCGTAATTAACTAAGAATGGATGGGTAATGCATAAATAAAACTAAATTGCGTGGCATGTAGGTAATTATCCTTAATATATAAATATATATATATTCATTTGCTCAAAATATTAGTATAATTATATGGCTCCCAATTTGAAATTAATTAACAGAACTTGATAAAAAAAAGAATTAAGTTTGTTAAAATAAATATATTCATTAAAAGCAGGTTACCTTTGTTATATTTATAATTTATTGTGAAGCGTAGAAATGATAAATTATATATATATGTATATATATTGTTACATTTTAGGTGTTGCATATGCAAATTAAAAAAAATTATAAGTGCTTTGAAATATCTTTATAAATTAAAATTTTAAATTTGTTTAAGTTAGAATTTAAAATTAGACATAACTAACATACAGAATTATCCAATAGATATTTTAATTATAATAAATAACTGAAAATATTATTTATATTTAGAAAATAAAGATTGATCGTGCCCATGCGATCATTAATTAGCAATGAATAGTTGTAAAAATATTACTGTTCAATTCAAATATATTAATATGTTATAAATAATCTCTAAAAGTATCAAATATGTTGAAATATATCGATGTACTATCAAAAAGAGGTGTAATTGCTGGTATTATATTAAATCTCAATCATATCTCTCTAACTGATCGTCAAGTATTTATTTTCAGCTAAAATATATTGATATAGCAAATATTAATTGTTTAACCAGAGTATTATATTACAATACATTGATATCGTCAAATTGCTTGTATTCTCTTCAAATATTATAAAAAATTGATTGAAAATTTATATAATTGCTAGTATTCAGTAAAAATAATATATTATGCAATGAATCATTCTCTAAATATTTGTGTTCAGCTTGAATTCATTATTAATGCAATGAATAGTTGTAAAAATATCATTGTACAATTCAAATACAATGATATGCCATAAATCAGTTTCTAAAAGTGCATAATAACTTATAATAGATTGATATATCATAAAAAAAATTTGTAATTGCCGGTATTATTTTAAAACTACTGTTTGTTTATAAGATTTAATTTTAACAAGGTTAAAATTAAACTAGAATAAATATATTTTTTATTAAAAATTATGAATGATGTGAAATAAAGTTATTATGTTGGGATATGTGAGGGATATGATATAAGTTACTTATTATTTTAATAATGTGTGTAGGATGTGAAATAAAATTAATTTTTAATATTAAATTTTATTTATGATATGATATAGTAGGTTAAAATTAAACCACGTTAATTTTTAACTTCAAAATGAACAGGGCTATATGTCCCTGATAGATCGTCAAATATCTGCTTTTGGTTAAAATATATCGATATAATAAATATTAGTTATTTAATCAGAGTATTATGTTATAATGCCTTGATATAGATATGATCAAAGTCAAATTGCTTGCATTCTCTTCAAATTCAATCAAAAATAATTGAATGCTCTTATAATTGCTAGTATTCAGTTAAAATAACTTATTATACAATGAATCATTTTCTAAATGCTTATATCCCGCTTGAATTCAATGTTAATGCAATGAACAATTGTAAAAACATTGCTATTCAATTTAAATACATTGATATGTCATAAATCAAAATCTAAAAGTGCCTAATAGGTTAAAATAAATCGATATATTATTAAAAAAATATATAATTATTAATATTATAATAAAACTCAATCATATATCCTTAATAGAATGCCAAATACTTCAATATAAAAAATATTAGTTGTTTAATTAGAGCATTATGTTAAAATACCTTGATATAGATAGAATTAAAGTTAATTTTTTTGTATTCTCTTTAAATACAAATAAAAATGATTGAATACTCTTATAATTGCTAGTATTCAGTTAAAATAATTTATTATGTAATAAATCGATCTCTAAATGCTTGTATTTCACTTGAATTTAATGTTAATATAATGAATAATTGTAAAAGAGTCACTACTTAATTTAAAAATATTAATATGTCATAAATCGGTCTTTAAAAGTACCTAATAAGTTATAATAGATCAATATATTATTAAAAAGGGTGTAATTACTAGTATTATACTAAAACTCAATCATATCTCTCTAATAGATCACCAAATATTTATTTTTGACTAAAAATCAATCAGAGGTCCCTAACAGAACGTCAAATATCTGTTTTCGACTAAAATACATTGATATAGCAAATCTTAGTTATTTAATTAGAGTATTATGTTAAAATGCCTTAATATAGACAAAATCAAAGTTAAATTACTTGTATTTCCTTCAAATATCTTTAGAAATACTTGAATACTTGAATAATTGCTAGTAATTAGTTAAATGCATTTATAATGCAATAAATCATACTCAAAATAGTTGTATTCCGCTTGAATTCAACGTTATTGTAATGAATAATTATAATGACGTCACTACGCAATTCAAATACACTGATATATCATAAATCAGTCCCTAAAAGTGCCAACAACTTAAAATAGATGGATATAATGTAAAAAAGATGTGTAATTACCGGTATTATTTTAAAACTCAGTCATATGTCTCTGATAGATTACCAAATATCTATTTTCGGCTAAAATACATTGATATAATAAATATTAGTTGTTTAATCAAGGTATTATGTTATAATACCTTAATATAGACAAGATCAAAGTTAAATTACTTGTATTCTCTTTAAATGCAATAAAAAAAGATTGAATGCTCGTGTAGTTTTTAGTATTCAGTTAAAATAACTTATTATACAATGAATCGTTCTCTAAATACTTATATTCTGGTTTAATTTAATGTTTATGCAATAAATAGTTGTTAAAACATCACTGTTCAATTTAAATACATTGATATATAATAAATCAATCTGTAAAAGTGCCAAATACAATGAAATATATCGATGTACTATCAAAAAGAGGTGTAATTGCTGGTATTATATTAAAACTCATATCTCTCTAACAGATAGTCAAATATCTATTTTCACCTAAAATATATCGATATAGCAAATATTAGTTATTTAATCAAAGTATTATGTTAAAATACATTGATATAGAAAAGCTTAAAGTCAAATTACATGTATCCTCTTCAAATATTATCAAAAATGATTAAACTCTAAACCTCAAACTCTAAATCCTAAACACTATACCATAAACCCTATACGTTGAAATATCTGCTTTCGACTAAAATACATCGATATAGTAAATATTAGTTGTTTAATCAGAGTATTATTTTAAAATACCTTGACATACCTAAGATCATAGTCAAATTGCTTATATTCTCTTCAAATTCAATAAAAAATAATTGAATACTCGTATAATTTCTAGTATTCAGTTAAAATAACTTATTCTGCAATGTATCGTTTTCTAAATATTTGTATTCTGGTTGAATTCATCATTAATGCAATGAATAGTTATAAAAATATCACTATTCAATTCAAATGCATTAATATTTCATAAATCAGTCTCTAAAAGTGCCTAATAGGTTGAAATACATCAATGTACTATCAAAAAGAGGTGTAATTGTGGATATTATATTAAAACTCAATCATATTTCTCTAACAAATCACCAAATATCTATTTTCAGTTAAAATACATCAATATAACAAATATCAGTTGTTTAATCAGAGTCTTATGTTGAAATACCTTCATATAGGCAAGATTAAAGTCAAATTACCTGTATTCTGTTTAAATATTATCAAAATAATTGAATACTCATATAATTGCTTGTATTCAGTAAAAATAACATATATGCAATAAAACAATCTCTAAATATTTGTGTTCAGCTTGAATTCAATGTTAATGTAATGAATAATTGTAAAAATATTACTATTCAATTCAAATATAATGATATGTCATAAATCAGTTTCTAAAAGTCCCTAATAACTTATAATAGATTGATATATTATTAAAAAGATTTGTAATTACCGATATTATTTTAAAACTCAGTTATATGTCCCTGATAGATCATCAAATATCTGCTATCAGCTAAAATATATCGATACAGTAAATATTAGTTATTTAATCAGAGTATAATATTGAAATACTTTGATATAAATATGATCAAAGTCAAATTGTTTGTATTCTCTTCAAAATCAGTCGAACATAATTGAATGCTCTTATAATTGCTAGTATTCAATTAAAATAATTTATTATGCAATGAATCATTCTTTAAATATGTGTATTCCACTTGAATTCAATGTTAATGTAATGAATATTATAAAAATGTCATAAATCAGTATCTAAAAATGCCTAATAGGTTATAATACATTTATATATTATTAAAAAGATATGTAATTGACAGTATTGTAATAAAACTTAATCACATATATCCTTGATAGAATGCCAAATATCTCCTTTCAAGTAAAATACTTTAATATAACAAATATTACTTTTTTAATCAGAGTCTTATATTAAAATGTCTTGATACAGATAAGATCAAAGCCAATTTGCTTGTATTCTTTTTAAATATAAAAAAAAATAATTGAATACTCTTATAATTGTTAGTATTTTGTTAAAATAATTTATTATGCAATGAATTATTCTCTAAATACTTGTATTTTATTTGAATTCAATATTAATGCAATGAATAGCTATAAAAGAGTCACTATTCAATCCAAATACATTAATGTATCGTAAATTGGTTTTTAAAAATGCCTAATAAATTATAATAGATCGATATACTATTAGAAAGAGGTATAATTGCTGGTATTATACTAAAACTCAATCAGACTAACTGAATACCAAATATCTGTTTTCGGCTAATACATCGATATAGCAAAACTTTGTTGTATAATCAGAGTATTCTGTTAACATGCCTTGATATAAGCAAGAACAAAGTTAAATTGCTTGTATTTCTTTTAAATATTACTAGAAATGATTATGCTAGTAATCAGTTAAAATGACTTCTATTGCTATAAATCGTTCCAAAAATCATTGTATTATGCTTGAATTCAACGTTATTGCAATGAATAGTTGTAAAGACCTCACTATGCAATTCAAATACACTGATAAATCATAAATCAGTCCCTAAAAGTATCTAATAACATAAAATAGATGGATATACTGTCAACAAAAGGTGTAATTACCAGTATTATTTTAAAATTCAATCATACGTCCTTGATAATATCTGCTTTCAGCTAAAATACATCGATATCACAAATATTAGTTATTTAATCAAGGTATTATGTTATAATACCATGATATAGGCAAGATCAAAGTTAAATTGCTTATTTTCTCTTCAAATGCAATAAAAAAAGATTAAATACTAGTATAATTTCTAGTATTCAGTTAAAATAACTTATTATACAATGAATCGTTCTCTAAATACTTATATTCTAGTTAAATTTAATGTTAATGCAATGAATAATTATAAAATCATCACTGTTCAGTTCAAATACATTGATATGTCATAAATCAATCGCTAAAAGTGCCAATTATGTTAAAATATATCAATGTACTATCAAAAGGATGTATAATTACTAGTATTACGTTAAAACTCAATCATATCTCTCTAACAGATCGCCAAATATCTATTTTCAACTGAAATACATTGATATAATAAATATTAATTATTTAATCAAAATATTATATTAAAATACATTGATATAGACAAGCTCAAACTCAGATTACATTTATTCTCTTCAAATATTATCAGAAATAATTTATAATATTAAATTTAATGTTAATTATTAAATATGTATTATATAATTTAGTTATATTTTTAATATTCTTAATTAAATTTCATAATTATATTTATTTAAAATAAAAAATATTAAATTTGTGAAATTTAATACCTTGTAATAGGGCAGTTATCGGACCGATTTCGAGCGAGTTGAAGTCAACTCGAAATCGAAAATTTCGAGTTCGGCTCGGCTCAAAATCGGTCCTAATTAATCGAAATGGGATATGATTCAAGCCGGCTCGAATCATGATTTGAATCCGCTCGTAATTATTAAAAAATATAAAAATATTATAATTTCAAGAGGATTTGATCCCCAGATCTTAGAAAAATAAATCTTAAATCTCTTCTACTCTACCACTAAACAACTACCTAAATTATATGTAATAATATTTATATTATATATTGATATTATTTATGCTATTCATATAATTTCAAGCCAAATCAAATCATGTTTTGAGCGAGCTAGGGTCAACTTGAAATGAACTTCGAGCCAAAATCCTTAGATCATGATTCGATTCAAAATTTTCGAACCGATTTCAAGTCATTTCAAAAATTGAACGAGTTCTAAGCGAGTTTCGAATATTTTTAACACTCCTACCTTGCAAATTACAATAAATAGAATAGTGGGTGAAGTTAAATACGTCAAAAAAGTTGAATCGAATTCGACCCGCCAGAATCGCCATCCCCACCTCGAAGGAATCTTTAATCTCGAGTATGGAATAATTACGATATTAGGCGAAGGTTTAATTAATTAGCTTTTAACAAAAATCCAAAAACTGAATTAAAAAAAGCCATATTTATATTTATATAAATGGGTATTAATATAAATATATATAATTATTAAATTTAATTACAAATAAATAGCATCGATCTCAGGCAAATTGCCAACCATTAACCATGGCGACCTCGGGTCATCTCCTCCTATTTCTCCTGCTCCTCCTCTCGACAGCCGCCGGCGCCCCCGCTGCTGCCGACGGCAGCTGGGAAGTGATCGCTAACGCTTATGACAACTCTTTTGTGCAGATTGTGGGTGATTTAGCAGTGACGTACAATGCTTTGATCAAGGGGTTGTCGTTCTGCCGGACGGTGCAGGCTTCATCTCTGCGGAGCCCCGGCTCCGACGTCGTTAGATACAGAGTAGGGCTTTTTGCCACTAATCCCGGCGCACCGGCGGAGCGGCTGCCTTTCATGGCGACGGCGGATGTCGTCGGCAGTACTATTTCCGGCGGCTCCGTGGTAGTGAAGTCATTCAAGATCCCAAGGTTCGTGCACTCTTTACTGCCCTACGATGGGAGTAAAGTCACGTGCTACTTCAATTAAAAAGTGTGGAAAAATTATTGGCGAACATTTGGCTGCCCAATCTCGACTCGCCACGTGCACCGTAAATGGCGTGTCGTGCGGTGAACACTTTCGATATCAAGTTCTGTATTTCAAATTATGTGAATGTTTAATGCTATATAAATGTTATTATTATCTAGATATTTATGTTATATTTATATTTTTTGTGATATAATATTATTATGATAATAAAATTAATCAATGAGCTTACAAATACGGTGATATCTGAGCATATCATTAAACTAAAATTTTAATTTCTCTAAATAATTAGTATGATTAACATCACAATAATAATAAAATAAATTAGATATACAAATAATAAATAAAGATGGATAAATAGTGGTGTTTGAGGCTGTAAATTACTTCTTATAATTTTATAATTTTCATTTTATAATTTCATATTGATGCTTGTTGAAAAAATATTTTTATATTTTTTTTTTTCATAATATGTTTGCTGAAAAAAAAAATCTTGGTCCACTCTGTATAATTTAAATTTGGATTAGCTAGAGCCAGCTTTCATAAGGACTTTGTAAAATATGTAGAACAATATATTATTTTTTGATAAAAATGAAGTATAATAAAAATTTCAAAGAGCCGGCAATGCAACTGTGTTGCTAATATCTCAACTGTCTCTTTAAAAATTTAATGATATAAAAAAACAAAAAAATTTAATGAATTAAATATTTATATTTTTAATCAATATAATCATAAGATATAATTAATAATACTAAAACTATCTTATTAAATTTGATTTAAAAAAATGCTAGCACACAATTTAATGAATGGCTCCTATATGGATCATAATTAGATCGATCAATTTATAACTCGAATCCGTATATGGTTGACTAATAAGTGGGTAAGGTGGGTCTAGTTCGAGTCAAATTTGTTAGTCGGGTAAAAAATTACCACCCCTAAGATTGAATAACGATATAAGTTTAGTTTACTGCTAAAATTAGTCATGTTTATTTTTTAGTTTTAAAATAGTAAAAATTAAGCATATTTCATATTTAATACAAATTTATAATAAAAATTTATCTTATTTCATATCTTATATAACTTCAGTATAATCATCATTTTTTTCACATATTAAACTTTTAACATAACTAATTTTATTTTTTATCATATTTTAATTTTAGATTTGAGCAAATATTTACAAACCATTAACTATAATTTTTCCACTAATCATCTTAAGGTCCTGTTTAGTTAAGGGGAAAAAAATCTTTGCAGATAATTTTTTTGAATTTTTTAAAAAAGTTTATTAGTCGTATTTGTATAATATATAAAATAAAATTAATTAATATATTTTAAATTATATAATATGTAATATATATATTTATAATATGTAAAATAAAATAATTTTTAATATTAAAATTTATGTTGTATAGAAGTATAAAATATTCTTAATTTCAAATCAAATCGAATCATGTTTCGAGCGAGCTAGGGTCAACTTGAAATTGGCTCGAAATGAACTTCGAGCCAAAATCCTTAGCTCATGATTCGATTCAAAATTTTCAAACTGATTTTAAGTTGATTCAAAAAATGAAACGAGTTCCAAGCGAGTTTCAAATTTCGGATATTTTTAACACTCCTACCTAGCAAATTATAATAAACAGAATAGTGGGTGAGATTAAATACGTCAAAAAAGTTGAATCGAACTCGACCCGCCAGAATCGCCATCCCCACCTCAAAGGAATCTTTATCTCGAGTATAGAATAATTACGATATTAGGCGAAACTTTAATTAATTAGCTATTAACAAAAATCCAAAAACTGAATTTAAAAAAAAAGCCATATTTATATTTATATAAATGGGTATTAATATAAATATATATAATTATTAAATTTAATTACAAATAAATAGCATCGATAGCAGGCAAATTGCCAACTATTAACCATGGCGACCTCGGGTCATCTCCTCCCCTTTCTCCTTCTCCTCCTGTCGACAGCCGCCGGCGCCGCCGCTGCTTCCGACAGCAGCTGGGAAGTTATCGCCGACGCTTATGACAACTCTTTTGTGCAGATTGTGGGTGATTTAGCAGTGACGTACAATGCTTTGATCAAGGGGTTGTCGTTCTGCCGGACGGTGCAGGCTTCATCTCTGCGGAGCCCCGGCTCCGACGTCGTTAGATACAGAGTAGGGCTTTTTGCCACTAATCCCGGCGCACCGGCGAAGCGGCTGTCTTTCATGGCGACGGCGGATGTCGTCGGCAGTACTATTTCCGGCGGCTCCGTGGTAGTGAAGTCATTCAAGATCCTAGGGTTCGTGCACTCTTTACTGCCCTACGACGGGAGTAAAGTCACGTGCTATTTCAATTAAAAAGTGTGGAAAAATTATTGGCGAACATTTGGCTGCCCAATCTCGACTCGCCACGTGCACCGTAAATGGCGTGTCGTGCGGTGAACACTTTCGATATCAAGTTCTGTATTTCAAGTTATTTGAATGTTTAATGATATATAAATGTTATTATTATCTAGATATTTATGTTATATTTATATTTTTTGTGATATAATATTATTATGATAATAAAATTAATCAATGAGCTTACAAATACGGTGATATCTGAGCATATCATTAAACTAAAATTTTAATTTCTCTAAATAATTAGTATGATTAACATCACAATAACAATGAAATAAATTAGATATTTCTTTTGTATACAAATAATAAATAGAGATGGATAAATAATGGTGCTTGAGGTTGTAAATTAATTGTTGCAATTGGATCCGCGCTTCTTCATCTGGACCGTCCACGTGGAAGCCCGCGTAGAGTCCACGTAAGCAAGGACTCCGAGTCGAACAAGAAAGGTATCACGCCGAAAAGGTAACATCTCGAAGAACAAAGACCCGACGTGATATCTGATCGTTGGGAACCGTACTGCTCTGGGGAAGATGCGGTTTTCCCGCCGACGACCGTAACCGCTGACACGCCGTACAGCAGGAGTCACGTACTAGCCATCCGCAGGCATTAATTGAGTTGTCACTAGGGCTGTAGATTATTCGGCTGAAGTGACTAGAAAGAACAGGCTCAGGGTATATATACCTCATGTACACAGCCTTCAAAGGGGCTGAAGTTAAAAAAAAAAAACCCTTTGAACACTCTGTAACCAAAAGAAAAGCATTTTCTAGTGATCTTTCAAGCCTCCTCGAAAAGGAGCCGTGGTTTTTCCGCCAGTCGGTTTTCCACGTAAAAATCTTTGATTGTTTCCCGCCTTAACATTACTTCTTAATTATAATTTTATAATTTCATATTTTTGAAAAAAAAAATTATATTTTATTTTTTCATAATATGTTTGCTGAAAAAAACAAATCTTGGTCCACTCTGTATAATTTAAATTTGGATTAGCTGGAGCCAGCTTTCATAAGGACCTTGTTAAATATGTAGAACAATATTTTATTTTTTTGATAGAAGTGAAGTATAATAATAATTTCAAAGAGCAGGCAATGCAACTGTGTTGCTAATATCTCATCTGTATAGCCTTTAAAAATTTAATGACATAAAAAAACATAAAAATTTAATGAATTAAATATTTATATTTTTAATCAATATAATCATAAGATATATATAATTAATAGTACTAAAACTAGATATTAAATTTGATTTAAAAAAATGCTAGCACACAATTTATTGAATGGCTCCTTCAAATTAGAATTGACATGGCAATATGTGCTCTGATTTCCTATATGGATCATAATTAGGTCGATCAGTTTATAACTCGAATCCGTATATGGTTGACTAATAAGTGGGTAAACTGGGTGTAGTTCGAGTCAAATTTGTTAATCGGGTAAAAAATTACCATCCCTATAATTGAATAACGATATAAGTTTAGTTTACTGCTAAAATTGGCCATGTTTATTTTTTTAATTTTAAAATAGTAAAAATTAAGCATATTTTATATTTAATACAAATTTATTATAAAAATTTATCTTATTTCACATCGTATATAACTTTAAGCATAATCATCATTTTTTTTTTCACATATTAAACTTTTAATATAACTAAATTTATTTTTTATTATATTTTAATTTTAGATTTGAGCAAATATTTTTTAACCATTAACTGTAATTTTTTCCGCTAATCATCTTAAGGTCCTGTTTAGTTAAAGGGGGAAAAAATCTTTGCAGATAATTTTTTTGAATTTTTTTAAAAGGTTTATTAGTCATATTTGTATAATATATAAAATAAAATTAATTAATATATTTAAGATTATATAATATGTAAAAAAATATAAATATATAATACGTGAAATAAAATAATTTTTAATATTAAAATTTATGTTGTATAAAAGTATAAAATATTCTTAATTTATTAATTAAAAAGATTTTTTGATCATCCATTTTTTTATCACAAAATTGGAATATTTTATGGTGCTTGTGATTTTATTTTTATTTCACACATTTTGTCAACTTTATTTGTCTTTATTTGTTGAACTAATCATTTCTGTGATTATTTTAAAAAATACTTCAAGATTCAATATGAAGATATGAAAATGTTTATTTCTCTTTTTTATCGTCTTACTTATAGAATTATATATATATAACAACTGTCCTTTATACAAGCTTAGGCTGATTTTCTACAAACCCAACATGAATCTGATCCACAAATTTCGAGTATAGGTTATGAATTTTGACTCATTTATTAAACGGATCGGGTAGGATTTGGATTGGGCATTTATCCAAAATTACTCTATAAATGGGCCGTTCGAGTTGAGGCTATTTGGGTCGGATCGAATTCGGGTTTGACTCGAACCCAACCCGCCGACCCATTTTGCCACCTCTAGCTCCTCTTCCTTTATTTGAACAGCTTTGAGAGGTCCAACTTAACCTAGATGGCCGGCCTTTACCACCAAATTTCACCGCCTATAATGGCTATTCAAAACACTACAATTTTAGTAGTAGCATCACACTCGGGAATTTTCGCTATCAATACGAGTCGATGAAGCTCCAATGTTCTATTGAATCATTTTAAGCTTGTACAATCAAACTTTATATTCATTAATAGTATATTAATTTAAATATATTATTAAACATCAAAATATAATTCTAAAGGGAAAGCCAATAGTAGGTTAAAATCTTTCAGGAATTTCACACCCCTGAAGAGCCCTTAAACATTCTGATTGATTGGAGATTATTTCATGACTAAAATAGTTCGTAACTATTTTATTAATTTTTTTATTTTTTATCCTCAATATATAAATTTTTATATGAAAATTCGATATATATTACTAAAAAAGTTGGAAGTTTTCATCAATCACCGCAAATAAGTTGCTCCAAGAAACAATGAATAATAAAACATTCAGACAATTGTAACAATGCCCAGAATTAAACAAGAGAGAAGCTCCAGAAATCAATCCCACTGTATAAACTATAGAAGCCCAGCCCAATTTCTCAGCAAAGATAATATGGTCTCTATCAGGTGTCAAAAAAATGAAGATCTGCATTGCTTAATTGTAGACCATATACTTGGGAGTGGCACTGAACTTCTGGTAGCCTTTGATAACTTTATTCACGGCATCGAGGAAGTCTTTTTCGGTAACTGTCTTCCTCCGTGCTCGGATGGCGAACATACCCGCCTCGGTGCAAACACTCCTTATATCCGCCCCTGTACAACAAGACAACCAAATACATCAAAAATGATGACCAATTTTAAAGAACTCGTGTTGCTAGCTAGCACCAGGCTATTTTTTTCTTGTTCTTTCGAATTTATGGAGTAAGACTGCGAATTCTCAAAAAGATCAATTATGGTCATTCCATAATGGACTGCTTTGAAAAGCATTGGCGCACGTGTAAACGAGGTGCTCTACCTAACTGAGCTATAGCCCTTGTCATAACTATATTTTCACCTGGGGAATTTATTGGATTGTTTCGCGCGCAGGGTGTGTTTTGGACGAAGCAATCTGTTATCGAGCAATTTTAATTCTAGTTAAGTGTGGCTTCGACTTGAATTCCAATAGGAAGCAAATTCTCTGAATGTAGCAGAACAATTTTGAGTATTAAACCAGTGTGCACAGTTATTTTGTTCAATATTTAAGCACACATTAACTTGTTCACAAACTCTCTCATTTAGCAAAGAGCAAGAAAAACAAAACATGGCTCAACTTCTTTTTTCCTTCCCTCCTCATACAGAAATTTTAATATAAAAAGCTAACCTTATTTCATATCCAATAGAAAATAAATTTTATCTTCAATCATACGTGTATCTCAAACATGCCAAAAATTATAAAAAGGCAAATTTTTCTTCCAACCAACCGGGTTCTAACACACGTACATATAGTACTGTCACTTAAAAGCATACAAAGAGTGTAAGCAAGTGTCGCATCATTTTCAAACTCCGAATGAATTTTAAGCAAATTTAACTTGGAAAGAAAATCAGTTTGAAATCCTAAATTGTGGTACTACATGAGAAAAGATGCTTAGAAAGAAAAATTTAATTATGGGTACCTGTGGAATTGGGGCAAAGGCGAGCAAGGAGCTCAAACCGAATATCCCTCTCACAGTTCATTGTTCGAGTGTGGATCTTGAAAATCTGAGTCCTGCTCTCCAAATCAGGCAAGCCGAATTCAACCTTGCGGTCCAACCTTCCCGGGCGTAGTAGTGCAGGGTCCAAGGTATCAGGTCTGCATCGAACCATTTGGAGCAAAGAAAATTTACTTAAACTAAAGGGGAAACAATATGTGCAGCATCATAAAATGCATTTCGTTTGCATAATAAACAAGCAATCCTCATTTTTACCTCTCGCACAACCAAATTAAATGCAAAATCTTACATTTTGGCGTATTCCCTATTATTATAATTAATCACTTTTTTTAGATAATACATGGACAGCATTTTCTGTCACGTTCAAAATAAAGAGAGAGGAAAACTAAGCATGGAGGCCATAAAATATTCCTATTCACTTCTTTTTGAAGGTTATTTATATTCAGAGTGAGCAAGAGAAATATTGGTATATACATAAGAAGATCTAATCTTTTAAAGGATTCATGTCATGATTGATTCGACAAATTTTACACTGGCTATCGACTGCCTAACGCAATCCTTCGCGTTTCTCATCCGGGACTTGGGACCCGGCAACAGCGCGTTGCAAGGGGAAGATCTGATTTATAAAAATGTAGTTATCCATTAATTAAGAAATTGACCAATTAATGTTTGACCCAACAACCCGCATTTAAGATATTTCATAACTTTCCTTCTAGTATACAACGCTAGTAATAGTATGTAACTAAATAAAGGGGCATTTATATGTCGGATACAGAAATTACATGAAATTACACATTTCACTAATATTTTTAAAAAAATTACATACAACATGTAGAATTGTTTAAATATTCACATGTTTCACATTTCTATCAACTTCCTTCCAACTATAGTTCAGTCTTTTAACCATGGTTTAGTCCATCCTCATTCGCTCGCCACTCACTTGCCGCCAGCAGGCGGACGGGTAGTAGTTTGCTGGCGTTGGAGGAGAAGAGGAAAATTTAAGTTAGGAGGGAAAACTAAATTTGAGTCAGAAATTTGAATTTTAGATGAAATTTTGAATTAAATAAAATATTCTATTTAGATGCTCATGGAAGTACAACATTCCATTTAGATACTCGATTTAACTGTAGGTATGAAATGCATAATATTTAAATAATTTCTTGTGTTATATGTAATTTTTGAGAATGTTGGTAAAATGCATAATTTTGTGTAATGTCCCCAATGTAAATGTTCTTGAAATAAAGGCCTAGAGGATAAAATTTTTGGTTAATTAGAAGAAAAGAAGACAATAAAAAATTCTAATAAAAGTGACATACATCGAGATATAAAAGAAATACATGACAAGATTAAACAAAGACTGCAAATCATATATGCATTTAAAGTTGAGTTACTTCTTAGAACAAAAATCTATGGATCAAACTAGGATACTTCAATATAAAAATTGTTTTGGTCCCTTTCGACCACGGACAATGAAAGACCTTCCTCAAGAATCCATCCTTGAAGAAGACGACTTTCCTCGAAGAACCATACTCAAGGAAGTATAAAGACAACCCTCTAGAAAACACCTCGAGGAAGTATTGAAGACCATCCTCGATGAACCTGCTCAAGGATATTCAAATCCTCAAGAAGAGTACCCCAAGACCTAGAGAATGAAAACCCAATTAGAGCTATAATTCAAATCATTTATTTCGATAAGCAAGAGTCAAGAGAGACATTCACAAAACATGACCAAGAGATCTATTCCAAAGACCCCGGGATACAAAAAGGGATAGACACCCTTTGGGAAACCCCTTTGGAGGAATAAAGAGAAACCCCATTAGAACAACTAGGAGTTACAAAGAAACCTCAAGTTGATAGAAGCCTCGTGTAGGACAGGAATCCCATGGAGTCAATTCCAAGTAAACTCATGGTGGAACTAATAAACCTCGATGAAGGAAACCTCATGAGTACCCATCCAAAATGCCATGACAAAAGAAGGCCCTATGGCAAAGGCAAGAATAGACGCTAAACCCTGGAAGAAAACCCTGTGGGAATTGCAAGGAACACTATGTCCCAGTGCACTAAGTAGAAACCCTGTAAGGTAGAGTTATCCTTGGATTACTAGAGTTGAAGACAACCGATTGCAAACTACGAAATGATAGCTACCTGGCAAAGTAGTGGCAACAATTATGCTAGGAAAGCATAGGGGATGACCACCATATTTAAAGAAACAGTTAAGTGAGTAGGCCATAAACTGTGTAGCAAGGCCACGAGTTTGCATTCTGATGAGTTTCTATGGTAAACTATTATGAGGGGATATAAATATCATGTGATGAATGAAAAAAAAAATGTAGAAGGAACATTTCTCTCTATCCTGAGAATTCTTCTTTCCTAGTGTTTTCTTCCTCTAACGCCCACTTCTTTGATTTATGAATGAACCAATAATTCCATAATGTAGCTAATAGACCTAAACTACAACCACCAAATAACGCCAATACACCATTGATCTCTTTGTGAAGATTAAAGCATCTGCTAAGCTTCTCAAGTTTTTGACTCGAGCTTGAGAACTCGATGGTTCGACAACAACATTGAGCCAATGACTTGAGGACCATCATCTAGGGACCATACAAACCCGCAACTACTAGGGACATTAGCACTTGGAGAATGGCTCTATAGTGATGTACAAACATACAAGAGACCAACTTCGAGAAAAGACCAGTAAATATTGGAGAGTCACTACTTCACAAATCAACTAAATGGTGTAAATAGGTAAAACCAAGGGTAGTTCAGAAAATATACTCATATTTTTGGATGTATTCATCCCCTCATATAATAAGGGTTGGGTCAATAACTTAGATGAGCATTTTGAATCTTTTAAAAATAGAGTTTTCCTTCATCTCCAATTACTTATGCAAGTCTTCAACAAGGAAATTTCAAATTAAAAGGCAGAAACGAATTAGTGCATATGAACTAACATGAAAAGCTCACAATTCGACTTTCAAAAAAGAAAAGAAAAGCTAACAATTCTCAGCTGTGAAAGTTATAAACAAGAGCAGAACTAAGATAATGCACCCGCGAAATAAATCTTAAAAAATAAGTTAGCTAAAAGAAAGTTGAAGGATAAATGCTTTAGAATTGATAAGACTAAGGTTGAAATTCATATGGATACTGACAGAGCACTCCTATATGAAAAGAATCAGAAAGCCACTTGAATATTAGCTTATGAAAGAAAATTCAAGTCTATCCTCATATATGTCCAAGATACAAAATTAAAAATTAAATACAAGCAAATAACAAGAGAGCTTGCCTGTTAGTTGCCATTAGAACTTTAATGTTTCCCCGGGCATCAAAACCATCAAGCTGATTAACAATTTCAAGCATTGTACGCTGAACTTCATTGTCACCTCCTACCCCATCATCAAAGCGAGCACCACCAATTGCATCAACTTCATCAAAAAAGACAATGCAAGCTTTTTTTGAACGGGCCATCTAAAACAAGAAACTTCTTAGAAACGAATCTTCTAAACAAAAGGAAAAAGATATGTACAATAGCTTTAGTAGAGCAACTAAAAAAAAAAGAAAAGAAAAAAACACAACCTGGAATAGTTCACGAACCATACGGGCTCCTTCTCCAACATATTTCTGAACAAGCTCACTTCCAATGACACGAATGAAGCAAGCATCTGTTCTGTTGGCTACGGCCCTAGCTAAGAGAGTTTTACCAGTCCCTGGTGGCCCATAACATAGAACTCCCTTTGGAGGGTCAATGCCTAGCTTTACAAATTTCTCTGGATGAAGCATGGGAAGTTCTACAACCTACAGGAAACCACAGGAGGAGCCTTAGAATTAACATGATTACATAGATCTCCTTCCCTAATCCCCTCAGACTGAACACTAATAAGGTAGATACAACACATACTTCTCTCATCTTTTCAATCTGCTCCTTGCAGCCACCAACATCATTATAGGTGACATCTGGCTTCTCTTCCACCGTCATCATCGTAACACTTGGATCAATCTTGGGAGGCAAAGGAATCTGAATTTGATATTTGTTTCTATCAACCCTAAAGCCATCAAAAACATAAATTTTAGTAGGATAACCGATAGCTGCTCAAGCAGACATCATATTAAACAAAAAATTTGATCTAAACCAGAAGTTTCAGAAACTTAAATTCTATACAAAACTAATAGGAAAATTCATTAATCTCGTTTACTAAAATAAACCCACACCTATATATATATATAGGATAGGTCCCTATTATTAGCCTCTGCAATCAAAAAGTTTTTTTTTCAGTTTTGATAAATAAGCAACTGCGGTGTTGCCTCCTCTTGTAAATATATAAAATTGGAATGGAGCACCGCCTACATCAATGCCCCATTTTCAACAGAAGCAACAAAACAGTATTCTGCAGCAGAAACATAGCAATGCACTAGCAGACAGGGGTTGAAGAGAGTAGTGGGAAATAATGGTTGCAAGGAGTTGACGAGGACATTAAGCTGAGGATCTGGAGACTGATGATAAAGCTAAGTACTTTAACAAGCCCATCCTCTCTTCATACAATCCACTGCTTCCTTACCTATCTCACTTTGAAGTTCAGCAAGACTGCAAAGTCGGCATAAAACAAAACCATGCGTGAAGAAGCAATGTTAAACAAGCTTAGATTATGCCACCCCAGAGCTTCTTAGGACAAAGGAATACATGCTTGGGTTTGGAAAACACAAGCATATGACAAAGATTACAATGTTTATTGGGGATTGTTGCAACTTGGAGTGTCATATATGTAAATTGGTGTGACCTTGCATTAACACCTGGATCAGTTTGACATTGCAAATTTTCCATAAAAATACACCCTTATCTTGCCTTGGGCGGCAATCATCAAATCTATATTGTTATAATGGAATGATTAGTTAAATGGCCAACTGTAGAGCCCTAATCCCAAACTTAGTTGGGTTCAGCTACATGAGCCAGTGAGTCAACTCTCAAATTTAACAATTTCAGTTTTCTTAGTCGATTTTGGGAATTTGTGGTGCACTTTGGGTAATTTTGAATTATAAAATTTGATTTTCCATAAATTGAACATTGTAGTTTAGAACCTTAGTTGATTTTGATGAATGAAAATTTCTATTTGTGTCCATGCATGGATCTCTCTAGTAGTTGTAACCTCCATTGGTTGCTGCAATAGTTGAGCCTTGATTTGTTGCGATGAATTGTTCTCATCATTATGAAGGTCATCTTATTCTGTATGATCATTCTAGCTCACATGTTTGAACGTTCGTAGATAGTTGTCTTTATATTTATTATGAGTTTTCTTTTCTTAAAGAAGTTTTCTTTCACTCGAGTTTCCTGATTTTTTCTCAACACGTACATTGCAGTGAGATCGAGTTTGTTCTCAGGTTGTTTCAAGGATCTTTCTTACGATTACATACTGGTATTTTGCAAATAAACTGCATTTATATGTATGATGCTTACCGGCTCGTTTAAACATGACCCAAATGTGCAGGTTAGTGTTGGAAGAAATAAATACAAGAGCTTCCTATCAGAAGGTGGGAAAGTACGATAGCCAATAACGAAATAATTAGCAGTCAACATCAGGGGAAAAAGGTATGGTTTGGCAATTAGCTAGATTGCTTTACCATCACTCTGATCATGGTCCTTAATACCCTCTCAAATGCTTGACAGCATGAAACCAACATGACTATTAATAGGAAAACAATAACTCTCCAGTAAAATTCCTACATGATTATTCCAACGGACACAAGACCTAAACAGGTTGGTAACATATCAGCACATGCAACCAAAGTATAAAAACTTTCTGATACAATTGCAAGAAAATTCAGAAGTTTTAAATTTAAGCAAGTGATTGCTGTGATTTTAATCAGCATTCTTAAAAACTGTACAATTTAAAGGGTTTCTAGATGTCATTCAAAAGCTTATTAGGCAAGAGTTTCCTTCATAATTTCAACTGTAGCATATTTGACATTGAGGGCATATAAGGCACAGCAGCAGATCGTGCTTCCTTTCCATGAAGTACCTGTAAGCGCGTTGACTAACATTAAATAACCACTTAATGAAATTAGTGGTCAGCAACAAACTCAACTTTATCATTATCACCAGAGTTTACTGCACCTACACCCTAACACAAGCACCCATTGTCGGAGCAACAAATTGAAAGATGAAAACCCTTGGATTTTTAGGTGCATGCACATGTTGAGACCATAGAAACGTTCATATATTAGATTGCATGCATAGTGCTGTTGGAAAAATTACAAAGATATGCTGAAAATGGTCTAAAATAAAAATATATGCTTACCCCACCCGCATTCCTTCCTCAATATCTGTTGGTGAAACTCTATCACCCAAACCAACCACAAACTGAAACAAAGGAAAATCGAGTTCAATGATTCGAAGAATTTTTTTTACATCCCAAAAGCACTTAAAAGTTAAGTACAAAGGTACCTTAGCAATTTGCTTAACATTTATCACATATTTAGCATCTTCTGTGTTTGGGTTGATGATCTTCGTGCACCTTGCAACCTTCAAGAGAGTAAAACCACATAAAAAATCGAAGATCAAGCACTTAAAAAGTATTAGTTCATGATATTTATGGATCATTAAAGAAAAGAGTAAAAACATAGTAGTTAGAATAAATAAAGCAAAGGCATGCTTACCTGAAGTGGCTGCTCCTCTTGCATCATTTGCTTGTCAGATACTAAATCCCATTGGCTTGGTGCAGCCAGACCAGTGTCAGACTCTTTGATTCCTGTTTGTCAATCAAGAAAAAGCATAACTCAGGAGTCTGAATAAGTATCTGGCATTATAACAACAAAAAAATAATTTTGACAGCTAGTGCCTTAAGGATGAAGTTATTGCTTCTCTATAGAAAAATTTTATAACAGTTGCCATGGTGCTCTTCATCGATAAACCACCATTATAAAATTATCTGGCAAGGTTGAACATAGCAGAAGATAAAAAAATGGCTTCCAAGGCCCATAAACACTTTGTAGGTTTGGATTGATCATAACATAGATCAGAAAGCACCACCACCATCAAAATCCATAGACATAGCACAACATTTAAGGGTAATTCCATCAACTCTTCATTGCTAATCATTCTCTTAATTGTCAATCCAAGATTAAGACTCCATCTTTTTCAATAAGGCTCAGAACGATGATAACACTCTAAAATGCAAAAATATCATCCACTTAATAGAAGCCTCTTCTGGGATGGGAGCATTGATGAAGCGTGTGATGTGGGTAGCCAAGTTGGCACTTTGAATATCCCTCACTGCATCAGTGTCCACACTACTTTCTCTTCTTAAATCTGTGTCATATGAAGGTTTACATGAGTTGATCTACAGACATGTGTTGGTCTAACAACACAAATATGACATTAGTCCTCCAAACCTATTTGAAGTATGAAAACTAGTACTTAGACAAAATGTACTTAGTAAATTGAGAAGTAATAATTAGAATATCCCAAAGATAAAAAAAAGTGACATGCAGTAACTCCAGGATAGAAGGAAAATGTTTTCCTTCTGGGGTAAACTTGAGAATAAATCAAAAAAAAAAACGTGGAGATAAATATGATTTCTGGTCCCACAGAGGGTAGAAATGAGGATCTCACATACCACATAAATCATTGACCTTCTTTGCCATTTCCTTAATTTCCTTCTCTACTTTCTTAATGCTAGCAGAATAGGGTCCCAATCCCTGTCAACAATGATATGTAACTTCGTAAAATTAATAAAGATTATTCAAAGATAGAAGTAAATAAATAATAGTTTCCTCCAAGTTAAGAGCATAATAGAATAGAACATAAATAAATCCGACAAAAAATTTAACATATGAAATTGATCTTAAACATAGATGAAAATGATGAAACTGGAAACACAAACAAAACAATCAACATTCAACAACAATCTACATGGTATAGAAACTTGAAAGGGAGGTAAGAAATTTAAATTTCTCATATGCATATGTTTTTTCTATCTATGATCATAGTTCACAAAGACATCAACCGTTTGGTAACATTTAAGGATGCCAATATTACATTCTATGCAAAATAACTCCAGATAATAGACATACTTCAATTTGCATTATAATTACCCAAACTACGAAGGTCAAGTACATGTAGAAAGTGATGCAATAAAATATAGAAAAACAAGCGTCTCCTCCTATTAGAAAATTGCTTAATCATGTCTTCCCCACATATAAAAAATCTATGGAAAAATGTTGAACATTCAGGAGGTCAAATCATGAATGTGAAAATCCATAGCTTAGCTCAAATTAGTTCATTATCACTAGCGTTTACATTCAATCTTGATCTAGATCTAGAAAGCCTGCTTGATTACAAGCAACTCAGGAGCAATCATGACAAATGATTTTTGTATACTTTGAACGATGAAATTGGTGAAAATTGGAGAAAAATAGGCTTCAGCTTGCGACTTCTTGTCCCCTTGATCTAAAAGGTGGACTACCTACAAGTTACGAGGAATAAGCCCTAGACACAAAAAATTAATGGAAGACAATTGTTTAAGGGATCTATCCAAACAATGGACTTACACATAACATGGATTGGTACTGTCTTAGCTAGTGAACTACAATAAGAGTTTGATGGTCTATAGCTACAAGATGGCTTTGTGACAATAATTGGCTGGATCACTAAGGCTATGGTGAGTTGCGAGATGCACTGAGAATTAATGGATGAAGGCGTCACTACTCTAAGTTCATGTCCATTTAAGAATCCCTCTTGCCTTTAGGAAGGGTAACAAGACAACAAATTGCATACAAATATGTTCATTGTGTCTTCTTTTTCTTTTGGTAGTGAGTTCAACAAGAAGATCCCATACCTGACCTTCTGCAACATGATAGGGAGGGATGTATTTTCATAAGATACATCAGCTTGTAAGGGATAATGGATTTGTTCCCATTTCTATACCTGCTGGTCTATTTACACATGTCAACAACAGTAGAATACAAAGCTCACACAAGCTGGGGAGCATTGACTTGCACGACTTCCCTAAGACATCATGCATTTACACCTTCAATAAGGATTAAGGACAGACCATAATCAGGTAGAAGTTAATAGTAAACATATTTGAATCTCTTTTGAACTTCATTCATAAGTTTTTTCGTTTTCAATCACTGCAGGGATATTTATCCATGCTGTCCCAATGCCTTATATCTGACAGTATTAGTAAGAACTCAAATAAAAAACATGTTCAGTGGAAGCTTGTCTCACGAGAGGAAATATCAATAGACAGTGATGCATTCAAAATCACATTCGAGATAGCAGTTGTTTGAAATCTACACAAGAATCTCACATTAAATTTTTTTGTAAAATCACTTCTAACCATGAAGGTATAAGGCCAAGAGAGAGACCAGTCATGGCCAACAAGGAGATTATTCAAGGTGGCAAAATTGTCAATGAACTTTAGGATGTAATCTATCAGGATCTGGAGAATGGAGTCCCTACCAACAGGTTCAAAAACCTCATGCCACCGTTAATTTCTCTCCTATTCGGGTACAAAATCTCTCCTTTCAGACGAATAAAGCAAAATGTTGCAGAAAACTCGACTGGCGCCAGCCTGGCGAAGAACATAGATAGGAATTATCGGCAACATAATGCAGATAGACGACTTTCTAGCTGAGAAAGGAAATCAGTGACTCAAGCCCTAATTAGTAGTAAAGGTAACCGATCTAACCCAAAATCTCAAGCATAAACCGAACACCAGTAGCAACTTAGCATATCCCAGAATTCTAAGATCATGCTGCCGTTCACCGATCCAACAAGATGAACCGCTGAAGAGGAAAGAGAACGGAGAGTCGAGGATAGGCTTACGTAAGTTTTAAGAAGTGCGATATCATCTTCGTCTAGGGGCTTCGGGTTCTTCTCGTTCGCTTCGTCTTCAGGCTCCGGTGCCATGGCGGAAAGTCTGGTGGCGCGGTCTTCTCTGTTCCGTCGGCTGTTCTAAGAGGCCAGGGCAACAAGTAGAGAAAAATTAGGGCATCACTCCAGGTCATCCCTCATGCGGCCACAGGCCCACAGGGCGCACCGCGTGGCGTAGCGGGCCCCAATCAACACTGACGGGCATGAAACGGTGCTTCCTAACGGCAATAAATTGAAAAAGGGCTACGTAACTGCATGCAACAACATTTCATGTTATTCATGTATTATTTATTTATTTTTAATTAATTATATTATACACATTTAAAATATTATAAAATCTTACATACATACATTTAAATTAAAATTTAGTCAAAATTTATTTGAAAAAAAAATATTTCGTTAGTAAATTATTAAAATTACATTTTCACCCTTAATAGTATATTTTTTCCCTCGATGTCATACTAAAGCGTTGATCTGTCTTAAAATCAATTCACGTCGCGAATATTTCCTTCCCTTACTACAACCTAAACATCAAAATTTTAAGATTTTCACTCAAAATATATTTAAATATCCTTAAAATAATATGATGAACAGTTCAGATTTTTTGTAATCTAACTATAGTTAGGTTATTGAGAAACAAGTAAAAGTGTGTGTATGTAAAATTTTATAATATTTTGAGTGTGCATAGCATAATTAATTAAGAATGGATGGATAGTGCATAAATAAAGCGAAATGATGTGACATGCAGGTAATTATCTCTTGAAAAAAAATGCCGCTCCGACGGCTCCGTTATATATTAGCGTCATAGTGTTTCTCTCCTTCTTTTTTTTTTAAGTTATTTTCCCAAAAAAGGCTGGCTTTTAGGTAGGATTTGATTTCATTTGGATTTGATCATGTTGCCGAATAATGATATATTTTTGCTTATTTTTTACATTTTCTTTTTTGTTAGAAAATTAATATCTTATATTTCATGCTTGTGATGGAAAGTTTTGAATATTTAGTTAGTATTATAGTTTATAAAAGCTATAAATCATTAAATAATACTTGAATATTATCTAAAATATTTTAATGAGCCACATAAACTCAAATGAGGCGCTTTCATATCATTTTTCTATGCTTTGTCTCTTAATTTTTCATATTTTTGATTTTGTATTTGTTGATTATTTTATTTTAAATTATTTTTAATAGCTTAATGTGGTGTTCATGATAGTATAACTATTTAAAAACTAATAGCATAAATATTATATTTTATATTTTAATTATCTACTTTGTTCTTTTATGTTTGCTTGTGTTATATTTGTTTAGGCGAAAAGCCTCCCCTTATTCTTATAATGAAAAATATTTATGATTTTGTAAAATTATAAAAAATATTTTTAGTTATTTTTATATTTAAATTTTTAAAATTTTGAGAGTATATAAATTTATTATATATATTTTTTAAATGAAAATTTATTAAATATTAAATATGTTTTAATATTTTTAATTTGATAAATATAGATTTAAAATATGATAAATACATTTTAATTTTTAATATATCACATATTTAATTAACTTTAAAATATTTTAATATTCCTGTGCACTCTCTCCAGGTGGCCGCTGATGCGCTTGCTTGCGTAATCCTTACGACAGCCACCTTCCCCCTTCCCTCGATGGCTTTCCACCGCTGCTCTGATCCGCGGGAGCGAGAGTGGGAATGAGCAGGAACTGGAAGGGACTCGCCGTGCTCATGAGGACTCCAATGAGAGCCGCCGCCAGCCAAGGCAAGCAGCTTCCATCCCCGACGCCTTTTCACCCGATTCCGACGAACGCTTCCTCCGCCGGAGACCGTGAAGAGATCAGTGCCTCCCGCCAATTTGCGGTAGCCTATGTCAAGGAGCGGATGCAGGCCTCCATCTCCATCCCAACTGAGAGGTTCGAGTCCTTGGATGCCAACCTTGAGGAATTCTCCAAGGTTAATGAACCACATATCGAAGTAGGGATGAGTGAAGGAAAATGATCTATCTCTTTTCTGAGGTCCGTGTTTGTACGCAGGGCTACTTGAGCCTGCCGCAGGAAGGCCGACGGGATCTGCTTCATGAGCTTGCCAGAAACTATGATGTGAACCGGATGAGAGTGCGTCAGCTGATGCAGCAGTATCTAAACCTAGGGTTTCCTAGTAATGCGGAGGACAATGGTGCGTTGTGCTTTTCTCCTTTTTCTTCCATACTGTGAAGGGATTGATTTGTTTGAGTGGCATATATTATGTCATGTTATTTAGATATCATGACATTTAGCTTGTTTGGCAAAGCCCTAAAAATGGGCCAAGCAATAAAATAACAATATTTTAAATTTATTATAAATTTTAATAATCTTATTTCACATCCAACACAAATTCCAACTTTAAAAATCAATTTTATTTCACATCCAACACAAATTTTAACCTTAAAATCAACTTTATTTCACATCCTACACACCTCCCAATATTAAAATAAATTTCTTTTCAATTAACTATATAAAATAAAATATTTTCTCTTTCCTTACCCAAATTTATCCTCCAACCAAACAAGCCTAGATATCATATTTTGAGTCTTAATTTTATAATATTTTATAAAATTATTTACACAAGTCATTAAATTAAATAATCATTTTTTTTCTAAATAACATAACATCAAACTAACATCGAATTAAATGGCCCCTAAATTTATCGAAAATTGCAATCCAAATATTTACTTATAGTCAAATTATGGAATCGGGAACATTCACTTCCCCTTGGCTAAGTGCAAGCCATAATTAGTGTAACTTTCTTTTTGATAGGCAGATTTAAATTTATCTCAAGGAATTTAGAGTGGAGTTATTCCTCATCAAGGTGTAATATGCTTAACAGAGTCAGGCAAAGTTTAGTTAGTTTACATTAGTTAATGCGGTCTTTGAAATAGAAGAAAATGCCTCTTGGCTCAAGTAGACACTTATCCTAGGTAATCTTGATTATTGGAGGTAAACAAAGTTTGGATGTTAATTTTAACTAACTGAACAAAGGAATATGAAATGAATCATTGGCTCTGATGCTTTCTTAATCTTTTTAATTCTGGCCTGTTTCACACTTTCAGCTATTGACAATGAACAATCAGGAAGCAGCTTGCATGATGAGGCGTTGTTAGCTTCATGTTATAGGATGGAGCGGAACCTTCGTGATGTTCTAAGGCCCATGTATGGTGTTTTATTTGAGAGGCTAAATGCTTATGATGGTGGGCTAAAGATATTGGCTGTTTTGCGTGCTGACGTGGTATCACTACTAGAGTAAGATCTGTGCTAGATTATTAGAGGCTTGCCTATATTGAATAACTTTTTTATAGTAATGGCATTTGCATTTAGATCGAAGAATGGTGTTTTTAATGGGGACCAAGAAGAGGTCCTAATGACTCTAGATTATGGGCATTTCTGTTGTTAGGAAATAACAAATCTGCCAAGCTTTTTAGTTATGAAATTTTAAAGTTTGAATGGCTTTTAACCAAATAATGTTATGGTGTTTTCTCTTTTATTTGGTTCTCTTTACAAAAATAAGATACCATGATAGAATTGATATAGAAAAAAACGTGTGGTAAGATATGAAATAATAGGGCAAAATTACTTTTAGGAAATGTCTGGTTTAACACAAATGAGTTGGGCATGTACATAGCGTGTTGAAGCAGTCTAAATGGCGGGTCTGTGAAACTTCTATGGAAGGAATACTACCAAATATGCTGAAATAAAAGGTAACTTATTTAGAGGCAGTACAAAAATGTTCCATAGTCTGTGGTGACAGAGAATAATAGATATGAATGATAGGAAATGACATTAGAGGAATAATTTTCTATTTATGTCAAACTAAGTTATTTTATTTTTTCTCGTCATTGTACCTCACTTTCACTATATATATGTTTACTGAAGGGATCATAATAAAATGTCCGTTTCATTTAACATGGTATCAGAGTACGATCAACCACCCTAATTCTTGACCACAACTAAATCCACATCACCACTATTGTCTAATCCCCTTTTCGCATCACTATTCCCTCCTTCAACTCTCCTATTATGGCCCGATTCTTACATGTCACCGTTTTTGCATATCTCGTTGCTGCCATCGACCTCTTCGCAAAGCCTCCATCGTTGTGCTTCCTAGTCTTCTAGTAGTCCCTCTCCTCGTTTTCCCTCAATTTCAAGTTCTCTCATCTTCATCAGGCTCCCCCTCCATGGTTTCCCTTTCCTGACTGTAGTGTGATTGCTAGTGCTTGAATAAATCCTTTTGCATCATTCACTTCTACAGTGGTATCAGTAGTGGCTTTTTAATTAGAACAACCATCATATTTAATGATTCCAATTACCTAATTTAATTTTGTGCCTTAAGATTTTTGGTGGCATCCTGATGTAGAACAAATGTTCTGATACCAAAAAATGATGCGAGATGACTATGGACGACGATGGTGACGAAGGAAAGGATAACTATGATTTCAAGGGCTCTCACATAAAATTTTTCTTATCTTTTTCTTTCGAGACATTGGTTGTAACATCTTGTGATTGAAATGTAGAGGTATTTTTTCTCTTTGATTTTAAAGAGATCAAACTGCATAACTTGAGTATTTTCACAGGAGATCACTCATCCAGCACTACTCCAGCTCGAGCACACTTAATTGTAAAATTTTTTATCATTAGCATCATTGTTATTCCCCAAAAGACGTTTTTATTATTTGGGATTATGTTATTTACTTATATAGCTCGAGAGTACTCCTTTCTTTCTGATGTGATATGATTTATTTTTGTGCTCCTCTCACCACTTATCATCTAGTCTAAAAGCTTGCCAAGAACAGTATTTTGCTCCAGTAATTCTTTTCTCTTGGGAGATCACCCGGAGATCACTTTCCATTTTAGAATCCCTTACCCTAACTCATTCCAGAGATGGATTGTTAACAAATGCAAATTTTCATTCATCTAATCGCTATTCAAATGTTCAAGTATATGATCTATGTATAAAAGGATAATCCCATTTTAAAATAAAAGCAAATTATGTAGGGTTTAACAAACCCACTAATTAAAAAAGAACTGAATGAATAAAATAGGTTTTGACTAATTAAAACTCATAACAAATTCTTTAAATATTAAAATAAAATAAAATAGAAATAATCTGCATCATCCATCAAGCATCATGCACATGATCTAATCTAGACTATCGATTAACAAGATGCCCCTATCATATCTCATGAAAAAACTTTTTAACCTCTACTCTTCTCCTCTCTATATTACTGACACCACTAAGTTTTCTAAGTGGCAACCAGCAAACTGCACTAATCTAACCTGCTTTTTGAACAGCCTAGAATCATCCATTGCTCTACAGTCATGTTTCATGAAACAATTAAGAGCAATTGGATCTTCCTTAGATTACATACTTCTAAGGAAACAATTAAGCTGTATCTATGGACTTTTCTCGGAATTGATTTCTTTTCAACCAGGATATTTGTCTGTTTAGAAATACTATACCACTCCCAAGGGAAAATGAGATAGTTTTTGCAGTATCTAACATGTATCATTGATCCTGCAGTGTGGCAAGCATAATAATAACTTTTTGGTTGCCAAGTTCATATATGGTGTACATTTATTCCTATAATCAATTCAAATGTAGTTGCTGACATAGCTTAGTTCCAATATTGCAACCGCTCTTTCTCTTGTACTCCGGGTCACAGAGTTTAGTAGATCTTCTACTCCTTCAAGTCATTCTTCTTATGCTATGTCTACTCCTAGTGGGCATAGTGGTTGTAGTCAAGGTACTGGAATTGGTGGTTGTGGTCATTGTAGGAACTCTCTTCCTCCTTGTTTGCACTGTTGGTGAATTAATCATCCCATATATCATAGTTGGGAGAGGTTTGGCTACCTGTCATTTGCTCAAATGTGTCCACTGCACTTTAGCCGCAACTTCTCCATTTGCATCACACTTAGGTCCTAGTGCTATCTCTAAGTAGGATTATGATCATCTGGTTGCATTTGCCTCCCAAACCATTACTTTTGGATTTATAATTGTTGCCCATTTAGGTATAAATTGGATCTTGGATTGTGGGGCTCCTTCTTATATGCCTGGTAATAGACTACTATTCTCCTCTCTTATGGGTTTAAATTTTGTTATGAGATCTTGGTTTTGGGTCAATCAATGATTCTACATTATGAGAACAAACAGTATTTATAATGCAACAATCTTGTGTTTCCTTAAAGAATTAAGCATATTGGTGATGACTACCATTTTATTAGAGATGTGCTCAGACAATAGGCAATTTATTAACAAGTTCTAATCCAAGCCCAGGGCCATAGTTATTATGAAAAGCTTGCATCACCACTCTATTTCGAATTAAGCTATTTCTCGTGAATTTAGAATTGTTATTCCTCATGTTAGTTCTAAGGAGTAGCTTGTTGATAGTCTTTTTACCACTCTTTCTAACAACTTGAAGTTATATGATATCTATGCTTGAACTTGAGGGGGAGTATTACAAGAGTAGTTTTCTATTTACACTAAACTAGCTTGCTTATTTTGTTCCCTCTCCATTGCACTTTGGTCTCATTCTCCATATGCTTGGTTAAGGGCTCTTTTAAATAGTAAAGTGTTTTGCTAAACAGACAATAAATCTAGATAAGTGGCAGCGAACAATTCATTCAAAAAGCCAACTAATATCTGTATTTTGACTATGGTGGTAATGGAAATTACATAATGATGAAATTTAAAGTTGCATTGACTATATGGGAGAGCTAATAGGAACACGTGTTTATCAGTATGCCACTTTTGCAACTTGGTTACTTAGGGCAGCGTGGAGGCATAATATGACCTAAGTTTTACTTATCACAATACATGTATATACTTGGTACAGGAAGGACAATTTGCCATCTTTGAGAGCATTAGATTCATATTTGAAGGAAAAACTCATAACCTGGCTGAGCCCTGCTGCTTTGCAGCTTCATCAGATTACATGGGATGATCCTGCATCTTTGCTAGAGAAAATTGTCACGTATGAGGTTAAGATCATCTATAAACAAATTATTTGCAACTTCTAATCAACTAGTTGTTTCAATTAATAAATTTCTTTTAACTTGATTTCTGTGGTAGTTAGGCTGTCCATCCAATTAGAAGCCTACAAGATTTGAGGAGAAGACTAAGTATTGGCCGCCGTTGTTTTGGGTACTTTCATCCAGCAATACCAGGTTTGCTGATACTCTTGCTGAAAGATGTGCTTACTCAATGGCTCAATTTTGTATGTAGCAAAGGAGTAATATTAATCTTATGAGATTATCTCAATGATTAAAACTTACCTTCTTTCTTAAATGAGGCATCATTGAATAGGATCTAAGTGTCGTGCTATCTTAATAATTGGTATAGTTATGGGTTCTTTTTTTCGTCAGGTGAGCCACTTATTTTCATTGAAGTTGCTCTATTAAAGGAAGTTGCAAAAGCTATTCAGGTTATATTTTATATGTATATGTCTTGTTCAAGTTGGTCATTAATTAATGTTTATTCTGACTCTTAGTGATTGGTCATTCGTTTACCATGCTTGGTATAAAATCAGGATGTCTTATGGGATGACCCTCCCATTCCAGAGCATGAAGCAATCTGTGCGCTATTTTACTCTATATCTTCAACTCAGGTAAGTCGATGTCGATGTTCTGTTATACCATAAAACATTTGTTGATTCTGCTTTTGTTTTCGACAGCCACATTTTCTCTATAATTTCAGCTAACGTATGGTTCTTGTATTGGAAGACCTTAGATCAATATAGTTTACCTTCAATTATCATCTTGTTTAAAAATAAAAATAGTGTGTGCATGGGGTGAATTGTTGCTTTCAGGTTCAGGTTTCACTAGCTAGACATTTTTTCTTCCTACAACAGGTTGGTTGTGCTTCTATATATTTATGAAAATGTGACTCATCTCAGTGGTGAATTATTATTTTCTATCCTTGGAAAATGTGTGAACTGATTTCATGAAGTTCTTATCCTTTTCTCTTCTCTTTTTCTATGATTCGTTTTACTAAATTTATGACATCACAATCTAATGCTTGAATAAGATAGTGAATCAGTTATACGATAAATGAAATGAAAATTTGTAAAATAATATTAAATCTCTTGAAACTAGTTGATGCAAAAACTTAAGCTTATAGATTATAATCCAGAATATATTATATATTTTTAGGGATGACAACAGGGTAAGTTTGGATCGGGTTTACTAATACCTAAACCCGCCTCGCTATAGATAATTTAATACCCATTTTCGCCATATACCCATTTTCGACCCGCTCCGAATATATTTTCACAAAACCCAAATCTCTCCCACCTCGACGTGGCGAACAGAGCAGCAGCGGGTAGTGGCACGGTCCGCGTGGAGCGGTAGTGACATGGCGCGACAGCGCAATGGCAACGGCGAGCAGCGAAGTGAGCGATAGTAGAGAAGCTCGTGTCTGGGATAGTAGTGAGGACAAAAGCTCGCTGCGGCGTCGCGCTATAGCCGTTAAGCGGCGACGGAGAAGCTTCTGCGAACTTCGCATTTTTTTGCGTCCCCGACCAGCTTCGCTGGTCTAGGCAGGAGCGATTTGGGAGTGACTCAGGCGATTTGGCCGTGATTTGCATGATTGTGGCGAGTCGTAGATCCAGTACTTAACAAGTTAGGTACGGGGAGGGGCTGGTATATTTGAGTCATACTCAAACCCACCCAGTTAGGTGGGTCACGGGTCATGGGTATAATTTGAGAACCTATACTGGTCCCATTGGCGGCTAGTCGGAGCGAGTTAATTGGGTACAAGTACAAATTAACACTCCTATATATTTGTACATATTCAGCTATGTTTATCTCAAATAATTCAATTTATATATTTCCCTTACGGCCTCCCTAGGGCACAAGTGAATTGGGTAATTTAGAAAATACTTAGAGGGCATTTGGTTCAATGTTATCTTAGCGTTATGTTATGTTATCTAGAGAAAGCAATTGTTTGGTTTAATGACTTCTATAAATAATCTTATATAAGATTATAAAATTATTAGTCAAAAGATGACATCTAGATGTTATGACATTTAGATTACATAACATAACACTAAGATAAAAACGAACCAAACGCCCTCTTAATTAAACTTGAAATGAATAAGGTTGATGTTGAAATATGAATGGAGTGTAAGATGCTGTGTGAAGTTACAAGTCCATGTATAATGAAAATCAATCAGTCAACCACCCTAGTAGGATGACACTATTGGAACTTGTTTGAGGCTAATGAACAATTTGACCAACTAATGTGGCTGACCAATGTGTAAACTTCAAACAGCTCTAAACCAATTCAAAACAATTTTAAACATCGTATATGATGCAAGTGAAGGAAGTGAAATAAACTGGTGGGGAGCGATAGAAATGGTTACACAAGCAAATTATAGTGCTTCAGCTCCTTTGAGCCTACTTTGATTTCTGAAGCTTCTCGTTTGGGAATTTCATTAAATGACTCCTTTAACCTAGTCAAGCCAAAACCATTATAACTAATCCTTTTTGGGCAAAGAGCCAACCTCGAACTTTCTCTATGCTAAAGTTGAATTATTTTGATATATAGTGCATAATTATCAAAGTGAAAATATTCAATTGAATTATATTAATATGTCCATTTAATATATAGAAGTGCATACATTTAGTTAATTTACTTTGATGTGTAGCAGATTATTGCCTAAAAGCAAATAATATGTGGCAAATTATTGTATGTGAGAAAGTAATTGGTCGAATTACTTTGATATGTAGCGAATAAATGTCTAAAAGCTGATAATCTATTAAATTATTTCGATATGTTGTTTAATAGGTATATAATAAGAGTATGTATTCGGTTGGATTACTTTGATATGTAGCATCATTTTTTTATCTGGTTCATTGGCCACTGTGAAAATAATTGCTTAAGTGCAATTAATTGGTTAATTTACTTTTATATGTCATCTAATAGTTTTATAACAATATGTATTTAGTTGAATTACTTTGAAAAGTTTTGCAGTTGTTTTGCTTGGATCTCTTTTAGGCCCTGTTTGGTTGGAAGAAATTTTAGTCATAGCTAAAAATCTTATTTTATTTAAAAAATTTATTTTACTTTTTATCCTACACAAAATTCAACATTAATCAATCATTTTATTTCACATTCAACACAATTTTTAATATAATTCATTTTATTTTGCACCATACACATTTAAAAAAAACCACAAAAGTTTTTGAATTATCTTTTTTTTTCCTCTAACCAAATAGTGCCTAAAGTTATTTGTTGTAGGCAAAGTGAAAAGGTTTAGAGAAAAGAAGTAATTTGAGAATTTGTAAAAGATAAAGAGTCTCAATAATAGTCAATTATTTTCTAAATGCAACAACAAAGCATTTAATTTCAGATCTACTAAGACAAAAAAATTTAGACTCTAAGATATTTATCCATAACTTGAGTTTCGCTTTAGCCTTATCTCTAATATTATTTGGAAGAAAAATATCTTCTGCGAAAAACATACACCTCCGTATAAGTTAATTTTTTTGAATAACTCTTGAAATAGACCTTGCCTGACCGCATTGAATGTGATAATTGAAAGTGGCCTGTTAAGGAAAGCTTAGGAAAACTTTTGAAATATTCCAGATAAATCTTTAGAATTATGAGAGTAATTCATACGGATTCCCACGCAATTTTAACATGTTAAGCTTAACAAAGTTATGTATTTTTTACAGAGTGTCCTAGGAAAGATAAAAAACAACCATGAAGTCTTGAGTATGCCACGTTGGTCCTTCAAGATATCTTCATAATTTGAATACCATTGATAAAATCTAGCTTACACACTTCAAATAAAGATTAGTACATAATTTCTAAAGTGGTGGTTATTTTCAAAAACAACTGGGGTTCAATATCATATGGATCACACCTTCATTTTTGTAGCTCTGTTGTCACTTTGTTAACATTTCAGCTAGTATCTTATTCTTTACATGTTCTTATTCAAACAAATTTCAAATTGACAGCCAGGCTTATCTGGGGTCAATCTAGGGAAGTTTTTGATTAAGCGCGTCATTGAGCTAGTTAAGAGAGAAAAGCCGAATGTCATGGTAAGTTCATGAAAGATTTCTTTTCTCCCCTTAATTATACAACTGTGAGGCACTTCTTGTCCTTATTGTGATTAGATATTTCATTTTTCTTTTCCTCATGTTTGCTCTATATTTGAGTGTACCTTTGCAACTATCCTTGTTCGATATTCTGCAATGTTATGAGTATTTGTACTGTTTTCGATTATAATTATTGATGGATTCATGCTAGAGAAGGCTATAAAGCATGTGAAGATGCCCCCATGACCATAATGTAATGGTAAAAAGAGTTTTAAGAGACAGGAAAATGTAGTGATCTAGGAAAATGGTCAAGTTGAATTAAGGATTTCAGCATTGTGCAGGAAACAAATTGTTAACAACAAAATTGTGTTATAGAATGTAACTTTTTAGATGAATGTGTTAATATTAGAAATGATAAGGGACAACGACAAACCCTAATTAGGATTGGCTACATGGATTTCTCTTCTTTGTTCATCTCCATATATGGCAACTCTCTTAGTTAACACATACACTTCCTTGATCTTATTCCAAATCTTTTTTTTTTCCTTTTCTCTCCTTAACATTGTGACTTGAATCTTTTCATATTTTTACCTATCCTAATAGTTAAGAATTCCTATCACTCTTGTTTTGACTTTGTGATTAAGATCCTCTTTTATGTTCTCATTATTGTGAATAATAGCTTTGTGGTATTTGAAATTCTCATATGATGAAACCATTTTCCTCGCTGGTCTCTTAGGCTCATAGCATTGCCCATTTATTCTCCATGATCCCTAAATCTACAATGCATGTATTGTGTCTTACTTTTGCTTAATTTGAATCCATTTGATTCTAAGGTGCTTCTCCAAGATTTCAACTTCTTATTAGCAATTAGCTACTTCACTAGCATTGTTCATTTGAAGTGTATCTTTCACAAACTATGCACCATAGAGTCTCACCTTGAGCATAATCAACCAACTCATTTGTGACCGAATTGAAAAGATATAGACTCAAATTAGATTCCTGGTGTAGTCCAAAAAAAGTTAAGGACTCAAATTTGAATATTGGTATAGTACAATCATGATAGGAATCCCTTTTGAATTACTGCTGGCGGTCCTTATGCTAGTAGCTACTCCATTATATATGTCTTGAATGACATTAATTTATTTGATGTGCATATCTTTCTTTTCTAGTGCTTCCCAAAAACTACTTCCCTTAGTACTGTCGGCTGCCTTTTCAAGGTCAACAGAAACAACATGAAGATCTTTTATACCTTTCTTGACATTTTTATACTTTTCTGTCAACATTCTAATCAGAAAGATAATCGAGTAAAATACTCAATTGATTGTGTGATAGTTGTAGTATCTTTTTGTAATCTTTTCATTTTTTCTCTCACGAGCTTCATATTATTCTCATAAACTTGATTGAAAATGATAAGAGTAAAAAATTTATTAAATTAGGGAGAAATATTATGAAAAATGATCTTGGGTAGTTTCAATTTGTAAACAGAATGGAAGATGCTGACTGATAACCACAAAAAATTTCTTAAGCACGAAAAGAAGTTTCCAGTACCCTTAGCCCTGTTTGGCGCGAGGACCAAAACAGGACTAAAATAGTACTAGTTTAAAAAATATTAATAATAATAATAAATAAATTATTTTAATTATTCTACACAAATTTTAATATAAAAAATAATATTTTTCTTCACATACTCAATAATTTTTAATAAAAATATAAACTTTATTTCACATCTTAGATCAAAATACTCGACTTGAATATTTTGGTCTAGAATGTGAAATAAAGTTGATATTTTTATTTTAAATTGTTGAGTATATAAAGTAAAATAATATTTTTTATATTTGAATTTGTGTAAAATGATTTAAAATATTTATTTATTATTATTGTTGTTGTTTTTAAATTAGTATCATTTTGGTCCTGTTTTGGTCCTCGCGCCAAACAGGTTAGTATGAGAAGTTAAAACAAGATGAACAAACTTTCCAGTACCCATGATTCCACAGTTTGGTTTCAGTCCAAGCAAGAAACTGCAGAATTTTCTTGTCCAATTAATACTTGACTGATAGCTTTCAATATATCTTTAGAAGCCCTAATTTATGTATTTATCAATGTTCGCATGGAAGGTCATACTAGTTTTTGTATTTTTTTGTTATGTTTCTGCTTAGGTGTTTGCAACGCTTAGCCCAATCCCAGGATACATGCAATGGCTTCTATCCAAATTGACCTCTCAGTTGAAATTTACTGAATTGGACACTGAGAATACAAGGAACTTGTCAGAGTCAGATTCTAGCTCTACATTCAAAGAGAGTATCTTTTTTCCAGAAGAAGAAATGCTAGTACGCGAGTCTGGAAGGTATGCTCTGATACCTGAGCAGTGGTCCCTATGTTCTTATATATAAAGGATGCCATTTGTTAATTAATTTGAATCTAGCTCCATTACGTTTTCCTTTGATAATTTGATTGGTCCACATTTATTTTACTCAATTACATCATATTTCCTGTGCTTCTTGTAAACCTTTTTGATATTTGAACTTCACACCTCAGATGCACATTGCATTCTGATTCATGCAAGTTCAGGTATCACTTGTGATTTTCTATCATCTTTTATGTTGTTCTTCACATAAGTGTGTTCTAGATAAGCAAAAAATTTTGAATCTGAGTTAGATAATAATTGTTGTGACCAAGCATGCAAAGTGGTGCTTCTCTTAATGAATTATGTAGCGTTTTGTGCATGGTTAACAATAATAAATACATCATCTTATGTAAATTTGAACATTGAATCAGTAATCAGTATGGTGAAACTTCTATTTTATCGTGTCTAAGATAATTGCTTGAGTATAGTGCTTGTTTCATTAATGTTGAGCAGGAAGTGTATTTTTCTTTCTTTAGCAGTTCTCCTTGGCATATTTCTAATTATTATCTTGATTTGAATGGATAAAGCAGTACCTTAGAGGAAGATTTTGACTAGCATCGCTTTTTTCTTGATATTCATGTAACAGATAGGTTGTACAGTTTTTTTATGCATAATCTTTTGTTTGTTCGGTGCTGGAGCTATCAACTATTCTGAGATTGTCATAAAAGATCAAACAGGGTGATTTATATATTTATGAGTAATAATTCTTATTAAGGTTTCTGTCTTGTGCTGATCATTGAATGCTAACAATATTTTGTTAGATAAGTATTTTAGACAAAATTCTCATCTTATAGACTCTGTTTGGTAATAAGAAAAAGAAGAAGATTTAGTTGGAATTTTTAGTCATTTTTGAAAAATGTGTATGATGTGAAATAAAGTAAGTTGGTTATATTAAAAATTGTGTAGGATGTGAAATAAAGTTGATTGATTTATTGAGAATTGTATTGGATGTAAAATAAAGTGATTGTTTAATGTTGGAATTTGTGTGAGATGAGATATAAAATAATTTTTTAAATTTTTTTAAAATATATTTAAGATTTTGACCATGGGTAATTTTAACCATGATTTTTAGTCTATTGCCAAACAGAACCATAGTGTATACTTTATTGACATGTACTATCATGTTGCTTTTAATGGCGTGTGGAGAATTTATTAGGTTCATGAAAGTTTTTGTAACATTTTTAATGAGTGTTTTTTAGGTTTATTTTTTTAGTTATTAGCTTTTAATGTTGAGTGATTATTGGTGGTCATAAGTAGGTTTTTTTGTGAAGTGTTTGCAAGTTATCTTATTGTTTTTTACCAGTGGTGGATCTGTGTAAATATTTCCATTTTTTTCCTTTTAAATCTTTGGATTCGCCTTGTCTGCAGTGCTGAATTTGCATAATTTATTGCAGTGATCTTACTGATGGAAAAAGTGGCATAGAAATTTTACAGAAGCTACTATCTTCACCTAACAATGAATGGATCAAGTCTGATTGCCTGTTGAATGCTCTCAGACCTCCTCTAATGCGTCTGTGTGCCAGGTTTGTTAGCGCAACTAAAAGATGTATAAAAATGCCATCCATAATATATACAATGTAATCACCATAACAGTTGCTTTGGCTTCATGTTAACGAGAGAGCCGTATGAATGTAAAAATTTCATTCATAACGGCTATGTAGCCAACCCCAGATAGTATGGGATTGGGGCTCTGTTGTTGTTGTTGTCTTATATGGTATGAATTAGGTGAAATATCTTTTATACTCCTTGTTGAAAATACTAGATACTTGCTTAAGGAAAAGAAGCGGGGCAAAGCTCTTGATCCAGTTGCAAATTTTCACTTGCAGAATGGTGCGGTACGTGGTATTCATCTCAGTTTGTTAAGTAGTTCATAATAAATGAAAAATGCCGAACTCCCCAAACTAGATTTGCAGTTCAGTTAGTTCTATTTGACTGTTCATGAGACAATTCCTCTATTCTCTAGTCCTGTTATTGTAAGTGTGTTCCTTTTTTGCTAATGGCACCTATGCTAATGTAGTTATAAATTTCTTCTTGGAACCCATGTGAATTACTCTAAAATATGTATATGATTTTAAACTAAAATATTCTGTTGTTCAAATATAATAATTATATCAGGAAAAAGAAGATCAGCTCCACTTTCTCAAGGGTGAATTGAATTTGAACCTTCATTTAGAGTTTCATAATGTCTCTTTGGAGACATCTGATAAAATTGGAATGTTACAGAGAGTTTCATAATTTACTTTGCATTTTGATTTTCTATGAGATATTTGACTTGATTTGAAGTTTCGATTTTGATCTGGAATAGAATTTCCTAGAGACAGAAAGAGGCTTTCTGGGATAAATTTGGCCTTCAAAATTTTTTCAGATGTTTCACACTTGCAACTAGCTATTGTTTAAGTCTCAGTGATGGATAAAGCATGCATTATTTTTTTTGAAGAAATTAAAGGATGCATTTTAAGTTAAGAAAATTGTTATGTCATGGTTGTTACATCCAAGTGCAGATAATTGAAAGAATTAACTGGATGGCCGATCAATCAGAGAAAGGCTTAAGCCAAAGTGCTGGAATCATGGTGAATTACATATATAGGTATAATATTTCACATAACTTTTTGTTGGCAACAATTATCTTGATTTAGTAGTATCCAAAATGTAAGTACCTTCCATTCCCAGGTTAGAAAAGATTGAAGAAAATGCTCAGTCGTATTTTAGCTGTGGCCAAATCAATGCGTCGCCAAACGTCCATCAACTACTGGAGGTATATGGGATCATTTTCACTGTAACTTTACAAACCCAAGTATTCAGAATCCCCTTGATATAATTAAGAATATGAAGACTTCCATCTGTGATTTTATGATGAAACAAGAACAAGTTTCTTTTGAAACTACATTTCAGAAGGAAGTCTGCTTTTTTGTTAATGTTTTGGAGAATCCTATTGTATAGTTTTGGAGAATCTCAACTTTATTTACTGTTAATGTCAACTTGAAGAGAACTGCTGCTTTGAAACAGTTCTCTCCTTTTTCAGTGGTCATTATGTAGTGATGAGAGACTGAATGAGGATCTGGCCAAAAAAGCCCAAAGAAGTTCTTATGGAGCATGCAGCATATAGAAACTCTTGCTACCAAATTAGGCAAATGGCTGCCTATTAATCGAAAGCCCATCCTAATGCTTTAAGACTCCTATGGAGTGACATCATTCCTGTATCCCAAGTCTCCATTTCAGACTGTATTGTGTATTTCTTGACACCACACACCTATCTCTAAGGCTTTCTATCTGTTTCTGACTTTGTGCTGCACACTCCAGAAATAGTTACAGCTCAGTTGAGACCTCCACTCCAGCTACCAACTGTAGAGTTTCAAATCACTTACTTTGGTAGGTGACAGAGCAAGTTGTCATAGAGTTTCTCTCATGTATATATAATTGCTATAGTTGTTGCTATAGGGTTTTTTGGACCTGGGAAAAGAGGTCTGAGAGATTGATCTGGGGCTTTGAGGGGCCGTAGATGGGGAAAGGATGGGAAAACAGGAGTGGAGGATGAGAGCCCACGTACTGAGAAAAGGGGCTCAGACTTGTCACCATGAGAGGGACGAGAGGATTAGAAAAGGAAGAGTGAAATAGGAGAAACGGAAGAGGATTTATTTTATGGTGGGGTGGGTGAATCAAGGATGAAGTATGAATTTCAGATTTTATAGGACTACTGCTGGTTTAGTGAAAAATTTGATGGGATTTGATTAAGTAATCAAAGCCATTTAATTCAAATTCATTTGAATTTCTACTTTAACAAATTGTAATGGCCTGCTTGAGGTTGAACACGGGGGTAATAGTGATTAAACTCATTCATTTCATTGTGATCTTTTTTATAAATTTTTAATGATGGCAATAAGAAAAGTGAATATTATATTATACAATATAAATTATTTATCAGGGTATTCTTCACAAGCATATTGCACTTTTATTAAATCTTAGCATAACATCTCCTGTTATATTGATCATGAACAGTCCCACCGTCAAATAGCATTTTCTAGATTCAGAAATATCTTTTCTTATAAAGTTTATCATTAAACCCCTTATCCATAGAATTAGTCACAAGCACAGTATATATAGAATTTATTTCCTCACTGTCCCTTCAAAGTTAAACAGATACAGCTACCCCGATTAGCCAGGTATTATTCTATGCCAATAAAGAAAACTTCTGATTATCTAGTAGATTTGCATGCTTATTCCCTTTAAATTCCGAGTTTTGTTTTTCACATTTCAAAACTTCTTTGTTTCATGATGGTAATGAAACCTAGGTGTGTATCAACATTCAGGCTCTAATCAACTTTTTAACATCAAGTCAATTAGCGATATTCTAGTGTGCTTATTCTAAACGAGAAAATATTATGCCTAACACATTTCAATCAAGTTATGCTACAATTCTTCTTTTTGAACGTGCAATTCATTATACCAATATCTCTAATTTGCAAATACTGTCACCAGGCTAAGCTGTAAATTTCAGCATGAACTCCTGGATTTCAGAAGCTCATCCTATTGAGGAGCGTTTCCACTACTGCAGGTGGTATATACTGCAACGAGACCCCGCTAAACATTCTCAATATCTGATCAAATACTCAAAAACTACTTTGTGTTTAATTCATTGAATTATTTAGTGAATTAAGAGTTTAATCTACTGAATAATCTAATGGATTAACCCAATTTGAGCTGCATAACATTTTTGAAAATTTGCAGGAAATTACAACTGACATACAGCCAATATGCAAAGCTCATACAAAGGAAGAGGTACACAGGCTGAATATAGATGGTATGGAATAATCAAGTATAGTTCCCCACTCAGTGGAATTATTTGTGCATTGAAATATATATATATATATATATATAGGGTGTGTGCGCGTATATTGTTATGGAAAATAGAGTGTAATGAGTACAACGTTGGCCTAGAAGCCATCTTTATTACTCATTTAGCTTTTAAAATTCAGAAAAATCTTAATCTCTTGAAATGAGAGTGTGGTTTTCAACATCCTTTGTGGTTGGTTGACGGCTGGCAGTCAATTCTGTTGCTCTAGAGTTTTTCCTCTCTTCCCTCCCCTCTCACAAACCATTGTTCCCCACTCCGTCTCTTGCTTCCCGGCAAAAAAATTTTGGACAATGGACATCCAGGCCTTTGAACATCAAAGTGTTCAACACCATGAAGTGGATGATAATAGATACCTGTGTGTGGGTGTTAATGGACATTACTAAATCTATCAAAAGGGCCATTCCCACCAACACTCCCACATCTCCAGACCCTGTTATCGTCACCGCATACGAATGTCTACCAAATTTTTGTTTCATTTGTCGGCATCTAGGCCAAAGAGATAAAGATTACAAAGAAGCGGCGATTCCCTCAGAATAGTTTCCATAGGGGCCTTCGTTGCAATCCCTTAACTCGTTGAAGAAGCCAACATATGTGAATCGAAAAGTCCAATTCTTCTATGGGATTGTTTGGGTGAAAAATCCAAATTAGAGATTAAGGGTTAGAATGACTGTATTAGGGAAATAATAAAGAGAAATAAAGAGGAAGGGTGAGCTTCCCTTAGGGTCGCCTTTGGAAAGAATGGAGGAGAGCTAGGATTGGTTGTTGATTGCTATAGGAAAAATTCAACTGGAAAGGATTGGTTGAATAGAGCCCGTGAGTCTTGGGCGAACAGTAGGTGAACTGTGGTTTATCCATTCATGAGCTCACACTTTGAAATTTGGAACCCTCTCTTTATCATAAATGATGTTATTTATAATAAAGTGGTGGGTGAGAGTAAATGGGTTAGGTAGGCTTCATTAATGAGGTTGTGACTAGGCGGCATGGTGGTGACCTTCCCTTTGCCTCTAAAAAAGAGGGAGTCATGTCATATAGTGTGTCTATGATAAGACAAGAACCTGTCAGCCGGCTCTTTGTTTGACCATATTGTTTAACTAGGCTCGAAATGTTCAACCTCATCCCAAACGGATCACTCGGCCTGTTTGGGAGCGCTATCTGAGTGACCCAGTTTGAGGATTTAATCAAACCCATCCTCGTATCATGATTGGATGATGCGGGAACTTTTTCCTTTAACAGGAATGCAAGCCTTAAAGCTCTATATCAGTTATTTACTTTGAAATACATTAAGACTGTTTATGGATTTCTATTAGTATTTGTGCAAAGTACTAATTTGACCCGACCTAATTAACCTGAGTCGAATTTGGGTTAGCTGATCTAATCTAAGGTGTGATTCAATCTGAATTTGAATAACTCTAAATCTAGATCGAGGCTAATTTGATTCAGCCTACTTGTACTTAAAGAAAAAACACTCTAGTTATAATTAATTTACAATTAAATTGTAATTGAATTGAGTCAACTCCATCCAATAATCTTGTCATGTGTCGCCTAGAGAATGTTCTCAACATCTAGGAGGGGTTGTAGGAATTATTGGGTTCGAGCACCAAAACAACAGTTCGGTAATCAATCCTAGTGTGCCACGTAGGTGTATAGGGACCACGAATTGTATCACTAACCTTTTTTTTTGTTGTTTCGTATAATTTTTTTTGTGCGGATATTTTTCGCATTGTTTGAGTTTTTTTTGAAATCTGTATACATTTATGAGGATAAAAAGGAGCTTTATAAAGCCAAAAAAATGTTTATATAAAACAAAAAATTATCTATGCAAAGCATCATCCTTGACATGACAATTCTAATACTTTATATTTCTTTTTTATGATTTGTATTGACATTTTTTAAATTTTGTATGGGCATGTATATAAATTAAATAAAATATCTGTACAAAGTGACAAATGTGCATATAAAATAGAAAAGCCTATACAAAATAAAAAAAAAGACTTAAAACAATAAGAAAAAATGTGTAAAATAGTATTTTCTCGTTGTTATAGTTTGCAAGCTTCACACTAAATAGTTGAGCTCTTATAGTGCTCGAACTCAATAATTTATACCGACGGACTTGGTTTCTACCATCATGTATGTGTGCCAAAATAATTTATATTTTAATTCATATAAATCATTTTGGATGCATACAACAGATTAAAGAAGTGGGGCCATTTTGGATGTCTTGTGGTTACACACTTGATAGTGATGATAATGTAAGATACTAAGAAACTGCCTTGAAAGTTGAAGCTTTTCAATAATTACTAGGGAAGCTTTTTTTTTTATTGCAACTTGAAATTAAAATTTTAAATTTTAAATTGAGTTTGATTTTAAGTGTGCTGAATTTTTTTTAGTTTTAAATTGATTTTTGAGTTTTAATATAGCCTAATTATAATTCCCATTTGTTATAAAATATTTATTGTTCATATTACATATATTCAAATATAAACTTATAAAATTAATTTTAAATCTTATAACTTATTTATATGCATTTTATTAATTATATTTTAATATATTGAGTTGATTTATGGGTGAATTAAAAAATTGAGTTAATGTAAATCAAACAAAAATATGATTAAATTTGGAGTGATTTTTGAATTTGGCATAAAATTGCCGCCCCTAAATAATACACGCGAGGGTTCCGTGGCGTGATGGTCTGATGGGCCGCCGGCCCACCGGCCCACCGGCCACTTATTCCCTCCTTGGCACCATCTAAGAAAATATATATATTACACTGAGTCATAAGTCCAGCTGAAAATTGCACTCGATAGCCCATATGATAAAAAAATATTATATAAAATATATATTAAAAATATTTATATATAATACATATAAATTTAACTAAAAAAATTACATACCAAATACATTATATGCAAAAAATAATAGCTAAATCAATAAATAAGGTTAAAAGCTAAGTTATATTCAGCTCAAAATTAAATAGATTTTAGTCGACTCAAATTAAATTCAAATCAAACTCAAAAATTTTAATTTAAGTAGATGCAAATTATCTCGAATTCAGCTTATCTTGAAGACTATTCGGAACCCTAGATAGAAAATCAATGTAAAGTTGAAGTTTCGATGGTAATAATGCAAGGACCACGCGGCAACAAAACCTTAGGACCTAAAGTTAGTAGTTCAAATTTATGGACCAATAGGAAATTCTAAATTCTACAGGAACATATAGATAATTCACCCAAAATTATATAAAGGCTAAATGTCATATATGTCCCTGAGAATCGAAGATCATTTTATACAAATTTAAAGATTTCAAATTTATTTTATTCGGATACTGTGGTCTTTCCTTTAGGCCTGTATCATTTCCAAAAAAGTGAGAGGGCGAGTTGAAATTTTAAAATTAATGATCGGTGTATATTAGTTATATAAAAATTCCTTTATTTTTGTTTAAAAAAGTATGCCGTAACAAATTAGAATGAAATTGGCTACTCGATCAAGTGGTCAATCAATTACCAGTGTTGCCAATTTGTAAACCATTTTACATTTAGCTCATGGTTCGGCTTAATAATTTCAAATTAATTGAAAAATCGTGCAAATTTTTAGCGAGTTTCAAGCCTTAGATACTTGTAATATTCCTATCGCTAATCTTTTTTATGTGAATCTCTTTGTGCATTTAACAAAATTCAACTTCAATTTGACCTTCTTTTACTGAATGTCAATTGGACTCTTGGAGAAAGCGAAAAAATTGTCAAGGATCTGAACGAATTGATCAAATCATTGAAACTCAATCGAAATAAAGTCCTGCTTCAGGGACCCAAATGAAACTTACCCTAAATAAAATTATCCAGCTAGATTAACAGCCACGTCGGATCCCGAGGTGGCCGCAAGGATCGTAATCCGCTCAAGCCTTTCGGCGATGATTAAGGAACGGAATCTTTAAAAAAAAATATATAATAAATATTTAAAAAAAGGTTAATTACTCACAAGTCTCTCTTTTGGGTCACAATTACATGCAGATCCTAGCCAAAATTTTGGCAGTCTCATCTCACAATTTAATAGCTCATATTTCATTACATAACTTCAAAGTTTAAACGAAAACAGCCCTCCAAATAGCAGATGAATAGATAATATTATATTTGGCCATCATTTCTAAATTTTGAAATATTTTTTCTTATTATAATTATTTATAAATTTATTATTAAGATCATATATCATATATAAATCTCCTTTTTTTGTCATTTTTTCTATTTTACCTTTCCACTTGCTAGCTTGAAATAATTATGAATTATTGAATTATAAATTATATAGCCGAAGAATTATTGAACAGTTTAAAGAAAATCATAATGAAATTATAATTTTCCCCTTTGGTTGCCCCATATATAAATATCGAAACGGACGAGCTCCTACGGAGGAAAACGAAGGTCGTCTCCTCAAAAATCGTCTGACATGGGTTCGCGTTCCATGGCGACGGTCGCTCTCCTCCTTGCCCTGTCCTCCGCGGCGGCGGGAGATGCCGGCGGCGATCGGCCGGATATGTCGATCATAAGCTATGGGGAGAGGCACGGGATGCGGGGGATGGAGAGGAGCGAGGCGGAGGTGCGGGAGATCTACGAGAAATGGATGGCAAGGCAGGGCCGAACGTCCAACGCGCTCGGGGAGAAGGATCGGCGGTTCGCAGCGTTTAGGGAGAATCTCCGCTACGTCGACGAGCACAACGCAGCCGCCGACGCCGGCATCCACTCATTCCGCCTCGGACTCAACCGATTCGCGGATCTCACCAACGAAGAGTACCGCGCGGCCTTTCTCGGCACGAGCCCGTCTCCTCGCCTCCGGTCGCCCTCCGCCCGGTATCGCGTTGCCGCAGGAGAAGCGCTGCCAGGATCCGTCGATTGGAGGGCGAAAGGCGCCGTGGCCTCGGTGAAGGATCAGGGCGCCTGCGGTTAGGTCTTCCTCCTGTATTCTATTTCGTTTGCTGCCATTTTAATCGAAGATGAAGGGATTGGGGCTATTAGGGTTTTGTTCATGGTGATTGATTTGGGGGTTTCAATTCTCGAAGGGAGCTGCTGGGCTTTTTCGAGCATTGCGGCGGTGGAAGGGATCAACAAGATTGTGAGCGGCGAACTCATATCCCTGTCGGAGCAGGAGCTGGTGGATTGCGACACCGCGAGCAACCAGGGATGTAACGGCGGCCTCATGGACTACGCCTTCGAATTCATCATCAAGAACGGCGGCATTGACTCGGAGGACGATTATCCTTACAAAGGCCGTGGCGGCAAATGCGATACTTACAGGGTACCCTCTTCCATTTCTCTTGCCCTGTTCGCAATTTTGGTGTTTTTTTTTTTTCTTTTTAATAGTTTTATATCCTAATTTCACTTCTTTTTTTTTCATTTTATTTAAAAATTATGATAATAATAATTTAAAAACACCAAAATTATGATTACAATTTTGGTAGTTGTTATTTGTTAGATTTATGCAAATTTTCATTGTTGGATTCTCTTAGAAATTTAATATAAATGCCAAATAATAGTACTTGAGATTAGTATTCATTTAAGTTAAAATAAGAAGGAAAGAAAATTTTAAGTTAAAATAAAAAGGAATTTAATATAAATGCCAAATAAGAGATAATTTTAGGATTTGTATTATATTAGAAGGAATTTAAATATTATAAATTATAATTATTATTATAATGAAAGTTTAATAAAATTTGAATGAAATTTTATCATGTATTTATTTTTTTTTTAAAAATAATAATAAAAAAATAATTTTCAATTTAATGTCAATACATATAAATCAAATAAAATATTTAATTTTTCATAAATAGATTTATTTTATGATAATAAAATAAAAAGTTTAATTTATACACTATAATATTGATAAATTTAATAATTACTAATTGTTAAATTGAGTGTTCGGTCGGCCCTCTTTCCTGCAGGAGAGAATGGTTGGAGGAGGGGAAGGGAAAGTGAGGATACGATTAAAATTTGAGAAATAAAATGACGGAATATTCCTTAGATGTTGATAAAATTGTTAGTTTGGACATTTTATGTAATAATTATAATTTTTAGGGACTTTTATTGTTACAAAATTTTATTAAATTTTTTTTGAACTTATGAACCAAACTATAATTCAAAGTTAATTATAGAGATCTTTTTGTAATTAATTTTTTTATAATATTAAGTGAATAAATTCATCTATTATATTATAAAAAAATCTTACTAAAATTTAAAGATAAATTTTACAAGACAGTAGCAAGACAATAATATTATATAGTATTAAGACTCTACAAAATAAAAATATATGCAGAAAGTATGTATCATAAAAATAAAGATGTTAATTTTTTTATAAAAAAAAATACTAAAGAGGATGAGTGAATATATATGAAATGACAAGATGAAAAATAAGTATATCCGTTAAAAGATTAGAATAGCTTCAATTAAGGTTAAGCTCAAGAGAGTAAATTAAGATAATTTGAACATATATATTATAGACCGATAAAAGCTCCAGTAATGAGAGCTATGTTATTGAATTTTACCTATATAAAAGGAGAAATAGAAAGGCTAAAAAAATATGACAATAAATTATAATGAATAATATTACATACTTAAAATTAAATAAGAATTTATTATTTAATAAAAAATAAACAATTCATGTATAACCGACTCCACTTAGTGGGATAAAGACTTAGCTTTGTTATCAAATTAACCAATTAATTTTTTCAAATAATATAACATAATATCACAGCAAAACATTAAACCAAATGCCCTTTTAATAGATTATTTTTGTTCTTGTGTTTTGGTACAGAAAAATGCTCGTGTGGTGTCTATTGATTCATATGAAGATGTTCCCATAAATGATGAGAAGGCTCTGCAGAAGGCACTTGCCAACCAGCCCGTTAGTGTCGCTGTTGAAGCTGGCGGCAGGGCATTCCAGCTCTACCAATCTGTAAGGCCCCATTGCTGGATCATATTCATCTATCATTTTCCTTAGTAAACTCTGTAACCTTTATGCTTCATAAAGAATATAAATATTTTCTACGATTTGAGATGTCAACATGACAGAAACATGTTAGCATATTTCATTGCCATACCAAAATAATGCCCATGAAGAGAATGACAAATGATGATATTTTAATCATCTCACACTTTTAGCAGCACATGTATACACATTAACTCCTATCAATTCGATTTTGAGTTGAAATGATACAATTTCAAATAATGTATATGTCTTTCTTCAGGGCATATTCACCGGGACCTGCGGCACCGAGTTGGATCACGGCGTTCTTGCTGTCGGCTACGGGACTGAGAATGACAAGGATTACTGGATCGTGAAGAACTCTTGGGGTGGAGACTGGGGCGAAGACGGTTTCATAAGAATGGAGCGAAACGTGAAGGAATCCAGCGGCAAATGCGGCATCGCCATGCAGGCTTCCTACCCCATCAAGAATGGTGCAAACCCACCCAAACCCACCCCCAGCCCTCCCTCTCCGGCGAAGCCCCCAACAAAATGTGACAGCTATAACTCCTGCCCTGAAAGCACCACCTGCTGCTGCGTGTATGAGTATGGCCGGCTCTGTTTTGCCTGGGGATGCTGCCCCCTTGAGAGCGCCACCTGCTGTGAAGACCACAATAGCTGCTGCCCCCAGGAGTACCCTATCTGTGACCTCCTCGCTGGAACTTGCCTGATGGTAACTCATTTTCTTCTTTAGCTTCGATAGTATTGCTTGCTTGCTTGCTTTCGTACTTATGGGGTTTGTGTTTTTGTTTTCTCCTATCATGGGTATCATTAGTAGTTGTATCCTTGCTATCTGGGAGCAGGTTTATGAATTTTTTTAGGGGTAATTCCACCCTTGAGGTTTGTCTACTTGTGTCCAGGTCCATAATAATTACTATATAATTCACCAGGGTCCTAATTATTTTTAAAAAATTTCCAATCAGGTCCAACATAACGTTTTTCGTTTAAAATACCGTTACTTCATCAAAAAATAAAAGAAAATATTTTTTCAATTACGATTTTACCCTTGCGCACAGTGCGTTCTGGACGGGCCGCTCGCTCGCAGCCTCGAGCGCTAGCGGCCAGCAGCATGCTACCGCCGACGTTCGAGCGTAGGCGGCCGAAAGCATGCGGTCGCGGCGTCCTCGCACGCATCGTCGCAAAGTGTCGCCTTGCACGCAGACGCCCTGTGTGGGCGTCCGCATGCTGCCCGTTGCACCGGCATCCGTGCGCACGTACGGCAACCCACGCACGTACGCCCTGCGCGCAGGCGTCCGTGTGGGTCCGCACGACCGCCTGCACGCAGAAGCCGCCTGCGTGCAGAGGACGCCGCGGCCGCCTGCGCTCAGACGTCGGCAGCAACGCGCTATCGGCCGCTGGTGCTCGAGGCGGTGCGCCTGCACGCGGCAATGATCTTAACAAATTAAGAAAGAATATTTGTCATTTTTATAATACATAACAGATTCTGTCACGAAAGGACCATGATGTCCCATGTAGTATTTTTTGTGGACCTGAATGACAGTTTTGAGATTTGTGAACTTTTATGTCCAAAGTAAGCAAACTTCAGGAGCTTAAATGAAATTATCCTATTTTTTTATTTAGTGCTGCATGTAGGTTTTTCATTTTTTTTGGGTGTAATTTGATTTCTAGAGGGCATATAGGTGTATGTATATTAATCCAAGTGAGTTCAACTAGCAACAGAAAGGGTGAGACCTAAAATGATTTGGAATATATTCATTGAAGCATTAGACCTAACCTCGACACATTTGCGCGAAAGAAAAGCATTTGTTTTGAACAGATAGCACTGCATGTCTCTAAATTATTGTTCCAAGGTACTGTTGCATTTTTTTTGTAGTTAATTTGTGAAACCTTTGTTATTGAAATAACATTGATACTTATTGATGATGTTTTCTCCTATACAATGTTACTGTCATGTTGTTACAAATTATTTGAAGAATAATAATTTAATTTGATTTGATGATATATTTAAATAATATTAAAAAAATTTACAAAATTACGTCTAATATAACAATTCATAATTAGGACATCCAAATGCCATTTTGAATTGGTAATTTTGTAAAGGAGAGAGGTTGGTAGAGAACAGTAAGGATAACAAAAATTTTATATAGCATTATCATTTTTTTAATATTTAAATATCTGATTAACAACAACATTTAAACAAACCAAATATTTAGATTACATTAAGATTGATGAAACCTTATCCTTCATATAAGATAGTATGAGCTCCTTATCCCTGTATAATGGTTTTAATTTAGCCATTGATTACATTAATTCTCTTTTAGTGCTAGCAGGCTTCTTCTAAAGAATAATATTTAATTGGACTTGTGTCTGAACAGAGCAAGAACAACCCACTGGGAGTGAAGGCTTTCAAGCGTATTCCTGCCATGCATGCCCAGCGCTGAAGGCAAGAAAAATCAACGTTTGAACTTAACTTCAGTAGTTGAATAACTAAAGAGGGATCTGCTTGCTGTTTTACTGTTCTTCCTTCACTGTGCGCACTTTAGATTATTATTTTTCTGCCATACCTGCTGTGATTAGAAATCTTTGTACATAATTTATGCTGATTTCAAGCATTTCAATCTTGCAAATTACAGATTTTATCTGCCAATTTTGTTTGACAGTACTTAAAAGCAAATAATTCTTTTGAACACCATGAAAAAACCTTAAATTTCAACAAAAACAGTTAGGGGGCGTTTGGTTCAGTGTTATCTTAATGTCAATGTTATTCAGATGTCATGTTATCTAAATATCATTGTTATTCATTAATATACATTTGTTTGGTTCAATGTTATGATATTAGAAAATATCAATGCTATCTAAATTATTTTTGTTTAGTTGGAAGTTATTGGCATTATAATGACAAATTGATAGTGTTATCTTGAGATGTCGCCCAATTTAGAGTGACATCTAGATGTCATCATGTAATGGAATTTTTGTAATTAATTGTAATGTTATTTAAAGATGTCATTAAACCAAACAATTAATTTCTAAAGATAACATAACATAACATTGAGATAACAATGAACCAAACGCCCCCTTAAAGAATTTGAATTATCTTAGATGATTACTTGTTTTAACTTTTTTTTTTTTTGAAATAATATTGAAGCTTTCTGATTATTACACAAAAAACAGCATCATGATTATTCTGCAGTGCTTAGAAGAAAGTGGAGTGCATATGCATAGTTGCATCAGATTTCAAAGGTGCATTTGTAATATTCCTGAAGAATGATGTATTCTGATAAATGATTTGAGGAGCTTGACATTATATCAAAATTTGAAAGATGAAATAAATAAGGTTTTCATGCAATTCCCAAAAGAAAAAAAAAATAAAGGTGATGCAGTGAAAATATTGGACCTTCAGCTCTCAATATAGATCTCAGATTGCAGGATATTTGGTTAGTGCATTCTTCAATTTATTATGGGAAGTAAATTGTAATATTTTGTGATTCGAATGCAAAGGTATTGTCTACATTAATCTTAGAGAATTATGTGACTTGAGTCTTCTCAGGAGGTCACCCTCTCAATACTACTATAACTCAAGCGTTTCCCATCATTAGTCTACAGTTTGTTCCCATAAGACGCTTCTACCAATTGCGATCGTATTATTTGTACAGCTCCTTGATGATGTCGAACAATTCACTTATGTTCTCCTCTCACTACTTGTTATTTAGCCTAAAAGCCTGGCAAAAATTGCAAATTACTTCGGTGATTTTTTTCTCTTGGAATATCACCCAACAATTACTCCCCGTCGTCTTCAGCTATAAGTTGTCATATAATTTTCAAATTATTAGAGTGTTGTCTCCGTTTATGACTATAAAAAAAATTTATTCTATTATATGACAATAATTTGATCATATCATATGGACATAGTATAGGACAATAAAGAAATTATTAACATAAAGATGCCATAAGGAATATCATGCATGCTCAAAAGCAAATATTATATGACAAACCATATTATATGAACATAATGTTGGATAATAAACAATTTATTAACAGCTGAAGTATGTGACAAGGGATATATCATGTAGACTCAAAAAACAAATTTTGTATGATAACAATTTAATCATATAAATGGACAAAATGTTTGAATAATAAGTGTTACTAAATTCAGAATTAACATTGAGAGAGGGGTGCAGAAGAGACAAAACAAAATAAAAAAAAAATTATTATGGAGTATGGACATGTGCAAGTAGAAAAGCTACTACTGAAATTAGTGGATAGATTTTGGTTTATGAAACAGAACAGAAAAAAGGTAAGGCCAAAATTACTTGATCTGATATTATACAGAAAGCTTTGATAAAGAATAGAATTAAATAAAATAATCAGTTAAAGCTGATTTTGTTTCATTTTTTGAAGTGCAATTTATATTAAGTGAATTAAAAGATAAGACTCGAATTAGATTTTTAGACGCATTATCAAAACAATGTAGGGTATGGAGGAACTTTTTGGCTTACTAAGTTGCTTAATATGATTTTGAAAAGTAAAAGAGTATTAAATGAATGGAGAAAGTACATTAGTACTTATTTATAAAAATAAAGATGATGTACAAATTGTGCCGATTATAGAAAAATTAATTTAGTGGGTCATATTTTAAACTTTGAGAGAAGGTGATCGAGCATAAATTACGTCTGGATATTAGAGTATCACAGAATCAGTTTGATTTTATGCTAGAAAGATTTACTATAAAAACTATTTATTTATTGAGGGGTTTAATAGAGATGTTTAGGGAGAAAAAAAATCTGTATTTGGTTTTTATTGATTTAGAAAAAACTTATAATAGAGGAAGAAAAAGAGTGCTTTGAAATATTTTTGAAAAAAGAATTTGCACTACATATATTTAAGTTATTAAAGATATGTATATAGGAACTGTTACTTGTGTTCGAATACAAGGAAGGTTAACTACGAATTTTTTTATTATAATTAAATTACACTAAGGATTAGCTCTAAATAAGTATTTTTTATATTGGTTATGGTATCCTGACCGGACACATTCAAGGTGAGATGCCTTAGCGTATACTTTTCATAGATGATATTCTCTTTGTGAATAAGATTAAAGATGAGGCTAATGAGGCTAAGGCGAAATTCGAATCATGGAGGATACTTCAAAGTCTAAAGATTTTCATCTTAGTAGATTAAAAATTAAATAAATAAAGTGCATATTTAGTTAAGAAAAAAACACTTACATTAGCAATTTGACAATTTGTAATCAAATTATTAGAAGTGAGTGCTTTAGATACTTTGGATCAATCATACAAAAAGATAATGAAATAAATAATAATGTCATTAGTAAGATTCAAGCAGAATAGATAAAATGAAGAAGTGCATCCGGTGTATTATGCAATAGAAAAATTCTACTTAAACTTAAATGTAAATTTTATAGAACAGTAGAAAGACCAACAATATTATATGGTGTCAATTACTGGCCTACAAAATAAAAACATATAAATAAGATAAATATTGCAGAAATGAAAATACTAAAGTGGATGAGTGGATATATATGAAAGAATAAGACGAGCAATATTATATCTATATATTATATATATATATATATATCCACGAAACGATTGGAGTAGCCTTCACATAGATATTTATTATACCACAAACAAAGCAGAGCCATGCAAGAGCGATAGTCATCATCCTAAATAGCTATTAGATGTCCCTGTCTAGTTTCTCATTGCTTGCAGTTAAATCCAAACACTATTATACTCCAGAATGATGAAAATCATTAGAGAAACTTGGAAATTAGAAATTTTAAATCAAATAATATGAATGCAGATACTTGGCCTAGACTTGCCTGGATGTGCATCGACTATGTCAAATGTCAAATCTCCAAGATTTCCGAGGCCCATAGCAAAAAACCATACCTCCTTTTCTTCAATGATAACAATGCCAAAAGAAAGCTTTTAAAATATGTCAACTTTCATGGTCTTGATGACCTCACAGGGCACTTGGATCAACCATGATAAGAAACCAGAATGGAGAGAACCAAAAAAAGGGTCAAGGGTAATTGACAAAGCAAACTCGAAAAAGAAGCTAGAAGAAAATTATATCTAGCAAGACAAACGAGATCATCTCGCTCAAAGAAACTGTACTTTGTAGATTAAGGGAAGCTCCCCCACAGCAAGGGTTAGGGTTCTCTTCGGAGAGTCATGCGAACTTCATTTTATGGATAGTAGCATTACGATGGACGAGAGTTGTATTGGGTTCAGCCCACTAACTCACACTTGTGTTCATAGGAATCCCCATACTCAACATGGTCATGGGTTGGACTGTTAGTTTGCATAACTACAGCTATGAGATAGTCAAGGATTATGATGTATTTTTCAGTGTCTTTTTTGTATGGATGCCTCTCCTTGATGTCATATATCTCACCAATTTTAGAGGCTGGTTTTTGTACTTTGGCTTATTTGGCAAAAAGACCAATTTAATCAAGCCATAAAAATTATTGGGTTTCAACCGAAAAAAAAAGTCTTTAACCTAAACTACTTGGGGTCAACTAAATGGATTTTTATGATAAAAAAAAAAACTAAATGAATTTTTATTCTTCATTCAGCTATACAAAAAAGAGAGAGATCAAACTTTATTCAATTCAAACTTATCCACATTATAGAACAGCAAAATTCAATATTGTAAATGAAAAGGTCCAAATCAGTCAATACACCAAGAAAAAGGCTCAGTTGTCAACAATATTCAGATTCAGAATAATACAACAAACAGATGACTTGAATATTTTAATTTAGTCATGATAGAACAAATGCACAAAAACTGACGAGATCAATAACTAGCGCATACAGGGATGAAAAGGGGCATATGAAGTTCAATAAGCAATTTTATCTTCGTATATCTTTCTAAAATTGAAGAGAAGAACTAAAAGTTCTTTAAAATAATCCTACAAACCTGCAGAAACGAGCCCATGCAAGGTTATGATCCCAATAACAGTTCTGCCTTCATCCAAAACAGGCAAGAACTGCACCGCAGATGGTGGAGACTCCATCTTCTGCATGGCCTCCACGGCCATGGCCTCTGGAGTGATTGTCCGTGGGCTTCTGTTAATGAAAAGTTGAAAATTGACATTTCTTGATGAAAGAGATTAAATAAGTAACTTGAGACAAATTCTTCAAAATGATTCCCATGTTCTAAAATTAATAGCACAACATGTTTCTTTAAACAAGTTAATTTTAATCAGGTTAACTAGGTTTGAGTTAACCTTTAATAAAATAATATTATTTTGAGACTTGTGAAAAATTTACAATAAATTTAATTTATTTTATGCTTGTAGAATATAAAATAAAGTTAGTTTTTGTTTTAAAATTTGTGTATAATGTGAAATAAAATTAAATTTAAGAAACCAATTTGATAGTGCTATGAAAATTAGAGCTTGGCTTGAGATACGTGTATAATAGAAAATATAATTAGTTATATTTAAAATTTTATACGATGTGAAATAACTATTGATATATTGAAAATGACGTAGGATATGAAATAAAATAGATTTTTTATAAGAGCAGTTACATACATGCCACTAAAATAGCTATTTTATTTATTTGATATTCAAATTTTTAATATTACATATTGACTATTAAAATCTAATGAAAATTATAATATTTATGACATGCCATAACTTTGTAGCATAAATTGTGCATAGGATATAATTTTCATATGATTTTAGTGGCCAATATGTATATTTTAATGGTTCTTGTAAGAAGTGATAAAAATTAATTTAATATTATGTTTTAATTTTTTATAATGAATAAACTATTTTAGTCTTTGGCATCACTAAAATGGTATATAAACCAAATGAGCCCTAATGTAGAAATTTGTTAGAATTTAAGATATTAGTTTAATGTTGAAATTTGTATATAACGTAATCAGTAAGATTGATTTTAACACTGGTTAAAGTTAACTTGTTGAAACAAGCTGGTCTAAAAATTGGAGAAAATGACTTTCATAAAGCAAACAATAGTAGTTGGATTAAATTATCAAGACAAATCAGAAATGAAGTGTGGTATGATTCAAGAAAATAGTAGCAAAAACTGATGGTACATAGCATTTCATGATGAAGAAAGAAAGCATAAGCTATTTATTCATTTAATTTTTTATAATGAATAAACTATTTAAGTCTTTGGCATCACTAAAATGGTATAGAAACCAAATGAGCCCTAATGTAGAAATTTGTTAGAATTTAAGATATTAGTTTAATGTTGAAATTTGTATATAACGTAATCAGTAAGATTGATTTTAACACTGGTTAAAGTTAACTTGTTGAAACAAGCTGGTCTAAAAATTGGAGAAAATGACTTTCATAAAGCAAACAATAGTAGTTGGATTAAATTATCAAGACTAATCAGAAATAAAGTGTGGTATGATTCAAGAAAATAGTAGCAAAAACTGATGGTAGATAGCATTTCATGATGAAGAAAGAAAGCATAAGCTATTTAGTCATTACTGAGTTTGCACAATAAATTTTGAGCGAGCCAAAGGCAACTCACAATCGAAAATTTTGAGCTGGGCTCAACTCGAAATTAATCCAAAATCAAAATCAAATCAAATCGAGCCAAGTTGACTTAAATCATGCTTGATTCTAAGCTGATTCGAATCAAGATTTAAGTTGGCTCATTAAGATAAAAAAATATAAGCATATTTTGTATCCAGGGAGATTTGATCCATAATATTAAGTAGAATAAGCTTTAAACATGTCATTCCTCCACTGGATCACCATGCCAACTCATATAAAAATGTATTTTATATGAATATTGTATTTATATATAACATCAAAATTATCTATAATATATATGCTATTTCGAGTGAGCTAAGACCAACTCAAAATTAGCTTGAAATCAACTTCGAGAAAAAGGGTTTAGCACATGAATTAATTCAAAGAATTCAAACTGATTTCGAGTTGATTTAAAAACCCGGGGTTCAAAGCGAGTTCCAAGTTTTGAATATTTTTAACACCCCTACACATGCTAAAGATCGTTAAATATATTTATTGTCTTTGGAATAACTATACAATAATGTGATGTAGAGCAACCATGATACCACCTTCACCGACAACACTAGCCCCCATTAGCTAAGCTCCACTTATTGTTTCCGTTATTTTGCTATTTTATTTTCTTTTATTTTAGTAATTTTGAAGGCGATAACTCATGTAACTGAGATTGCATGATTTGTCATATATGTTATGAGTGGATGAGAGTAATATGTATTAATAGTTTATTTACATTTTGATCTATCTTTATCCAACCATGTCTAGCCAATATGAGAAAATTTATGTACAGTAAATCAAAATCTAATAAAATTACATATTTCATACCACTTGTTTAAAATAATATATATATATATATATATATATATTAAACAATTTTGCTAATGCATTTTCATGAAGCTTACCCTATTGTATATAGTTAACAACTCCATAAAAGCGACTTTCATCTCACTAGGTTAAGCTTAAAGTGAATTACACTATGGCTAATAAAAAAAAACTAAAACTTTAATTTTTAGGGATTATCTTTTAGGATTTATGTTTTAATGTTAAATTTTACTGTTAAAATAAATTAGGACATAAGGTTTAGAGTTTTGAATTTTGGGTTATGGTTTTAGGAATTAGGGTTTGAAGTATAGTGATATTTCAACTTTAATTTTTAAAAATTGATGTGAAATATATAATTTTCTCAGATTTTAGTATGTAATACATAAATCCCCCTTTTTTTAAAAGGAAACCATATCATTACTAATAATTAGAACGCCTCAATGAGGCATCTCGTTACAAATTAAGGGTTGAAGAAGAAGAGGCATAGCATCCTACCAAGTCACACCATTGTCAATGGCAAGGTTCATTTGGTAAATGGAAAAAAAAAGCCATGGCAAAAAAACCATGCCTAAAAACTTTATTTTTTTTACAAAAGGATTATAAAACTATTTTATATCTAGTTCTACATAAACTCTAATATTAAATAATCATTTTACTTTACATTATATACAATTCTCAATAAATCAATTAGCTTTATTTTGTATTCAACATAATTTTTAATATAACTAACTTACTTTATCTTTTATTGTACATAATTCCAAAAAGCCATAATTTTTTCAAATCATCTATTTTCCTTCAACAAAACTAACCCTAAAGGCATGCTTTGCAAAGTGAGCCACTTTGTTCTCGTACATGAACACCAAACAATCAAAGCCAATTTGTGTCCGGTTAATACCCTCTCAAATGTCATCAAAGCTTCAGGAGCTAAGAGCGATGAATGAGTAATGAAATAAGGAACATTAGCAACATCTGACACGTGATCCACTTCTCCCGACTATGTTCCCGAAGAAGCTCAAGGCCATATGCTCAAGAACTGATCACGATTGAAAAAGCCCAAGGCCTGTCATCACCACCATACACACTGCCAAGTGAGGTGCCTCTAATTTGCCTGGAGATTGCCGCCAAGAGTACTCCCCAGTGATCACAAATAACTACTCCAACCCCCAAAGCGTTGTGGGAATCCCTAACGAAGCATCAACATTCATCTTCATCCCCTCCTTAGGGGGGCACCTATCTCGATATGGCCTGGTGATCTTGGCCGAATCTACCAAAACATCCATGTTACTACAGAAAATTCCCCAAGACTTTTTCAGCTCATTCCAATGTCCAGCTCACCACCATGAAGACTCCCTTGAGCCAACTTGGATTGAGCCTATTTGAGCAAGCCAGCAAGCAATAAATTAACTTGGCCAGGCTGCCAGCAATTAATTATTTGAGGCAGCAATCAATTCCATGTTTAGCATCCAACATTTATTTAATTCTACCCTCCAACCACGCAATCTTATTGATTTCCAAAAAAATCAAGCCATCATGGAATTAATATACTCCCTACCAGCCCTCAAGAAACGATAGCCCATACAATGGCTGGAAAGATGTGTTGGAGAAATATGTAATCAAGGTAGAATCAGTTAAAAAATATTTCGGGTGATTTCATGAAATAGCAAAACCTTGGAGAGAGGACTTTTAGAGAGGAAGGGATCCTGTCTTTTTTTCTTTTTGAAAAGTGGAGAAAAAAAAGGAATGGCAAGGGGAGGCGGGGGCGGGGCGGCGGGCGGAAGGGATCCAATCTAAACAAGTCGTGAAGGAGGGGATGTAACAAGCTGTTTCCACAGATTTGAGGCTCAATTGAGGGGATTGATTGATAAGGTTTGTGCCCCTCTCTTTTCATCTTCATTTTCATTTTCCCATCGTTTTGCTTTAACTTTCCACTGTTTGACCTTAGATTCTCCTACTTATTCCATGTTTCAATCTTGTCATGGTGTTTTGACGGTGTAATGGATTTACATTTGACTTGACTTACTATGTGATGTTGCCTTTGTTTCTCATTTATTCTACTGAAATCTATCTATATTGAGCTGTAAATTTTTCTTACTGAAAGTTAAACACAAGACCAAGATGATAGTACTCATGGCATGTTTATTGCAATTTCTAAGCACAATTGCTGAGCTTATTGTTCTTGCATTAATTTCATGTATGGGTGCTCTTTCATGCTATATTCTCTCATGCTCCATATTAATGCTAGTGGTGTGAGAGGTGATCATATTTCATACCTGGGGTTGTTTCTTACTTATGTGTATATATTTCATCACATACATCATCATTTAGGTAGATTTTCCTCATCACAGGCGCGCATAGACCCTCAGACATACATCACAATCTCTGAGAGATTAACTTGGCCAGGAGGTCAATGAATAACTTGGAATGACGAAAGCACGAAGTTAGAAGATTGCAGATATTCAATGGAGTGACAGGAGAGAAAAAAATTGAGAAAATAACGAGGGCTTCTTAGGTTTAGTACATGGTCCAATTGGCCCATTGCTGAAGAGATTGACACAGGTTTTTTCTCGTAACTTTTTAAGTACGGTAATTAATTTTAATTGTGGTCTAAACTATTTTTTCCATAATCTAATGGTTTTGATTGAGTAATTGACACATATTCTCCTAATATTCATTATTTCTATTTAAATTAGGAAAACTTATGTGAAACAACTAAACAAATTCAAAGGCCCATGTTAAATGTTTCAAACTACATTGACCATTACGAAAAAAAGCTAAACCTTGAGCATCCAAGTGTAATCAAAACTATTTTTTACCTGTTGCACATTTCACCAACAGTGAGTTTGAATATTCCTTCACCACTAGCTTTGAGTGTGCGTCGCAGATCACCATCTGTAAAAGTGCCAATCAAATGGTTTTCAGAATCAACAACAAGCAAACATCCACATCCTTTACTAGTGAGCTCCGTGAGTTGATCCATTATCATGTCTCTTTCCTTACAAAGTGGAAGATCCTCCTGCTTCTTCATCAAATCTTTCACCTGAATTCAATTATAGTTATGTTTTGCATTTTCAAGAAACAATGTATCTAAGCTGAAAAGAAAATCTAGCATGCATCTTAAAGAAGACATCCAACAATATGGCTTGCAACTATTTGATATGCAGTAAAAAACAAGAAAAACTGTAAAGAAAATAAGGCCTTTCCAATTATCTTATCATCAAGTCATTGTAAACCCAGGAACCATTTCAAGTTCATAAATAAACAGAGGAAAACAATAATTATGAAGAAAAGGACACCTTTCCAAGTATCTTATGATCGAGTAAGTTTAAAAATCTAAGAACTAATTCAAACATTGAAGTTCATGAATGAAAAGAGACGCTAGATAACCTAATTCATCGACAAAATTTGCATATAGATTCCAATATTGAAATTAGGGATATAGCAGGAAAAAAATGCTGCAGGACGCCATGGTATGATTGCATGAGGGAAAAAAAAAAAGACCAAAAAAAACCATAGCAATGTCACTAAAATATATAATTGCCTCTATAAGAAATTATTATGGAAGCATTATTACCAAACAATAAATATGAGTATCCTTGAGAACAATTTAGTAAACAATGCTTAGGAAACTTTTTGGGACAATAATAATAGCAACTCCACATGATCTTCGCTTAGCAGGGTTCTACAGATTTCACAATGAAAGATTGAAACTTCTGCAAGATAATTTAGAGAATTTGCAAAGAAGAACACAAACCCTGTGCGCCAAAAATGCAGGACCTGACATGAAAAATTTTAGAAACTTAGAAAGCCGCTATAACTTAGAAATCTAAAATTAACGAGTTCTACATCTTCCATCAGCCGGAAAATTCAGAAAACTTTCAAGCCAGCATCGTTCGGGAACCAAAATTCCGAATAATGCACATGATCAAAGTACATTATAATTTCCATCGTGTACCTGGGGTCAGAGGACGGGTCTATGTGAAGAATGGAGGAACAAGAGAACAGGGAAGAGGATTCCAGAGAGAAACAAGGAAGAAGAGCTGAAGAACTCAACCTTGAAGATGAGGCTCTTGCCGATCTTGCCAGCGGGGTGGTTACCCGCATACTGCTCCTTGGTGAGCTTCCTGGCCCTCATTATCGCGGCTACAACGGTGTCCCCAAAAACCATCTGGATGGCGGTGGAGGTGACAGGCGCGAGGCCAAAGGGGCAGAGTTCCCTTTCAAGGGGAAGGTGCACATTCATATCGCAGATCGCTGCGAGAGGGTTTCCCTCAACAGAGGTGACGGAGATCAAGCGCGCCCCCTTAGCACGGGCGCACGGGACCAAATTGAGGAGTTCTTCGGACGATCCGGACTTGGAAATAAGAACGAGGAGATCAGAGGGAAAAAGTGCCCCGATGTCGCCGTGGAGAGCATCGACGGGGGAGAGGTACGCGGATCTCATAAAGCCGAGGGAGGCTAGGGTTTGGGAGAGCTTGTTGGCGACGAATCCGGACTTGCCGACGCCGGAAAAGAAGACGGCCCCGGGCGCGTCGACAATGGCCTGGGCGAAGGCTTGCGCCTGCCCGAGGTCCAAGTTGTCGAAGAAGTGGTTGAGGTGGCGCTGTTGCCTCTCGAAGAGCACGCCAAGCTCACCACGGTCGATCATGGACGCGGCATTCTTCTCGAGGTGGCTCGCAGGCGAAGGCAACGACCCCATTCCTCTCTCTCTCTCTCCCCCTCTCCCTCCCTCTCTCCCTCGCTCCCGCTCTCACTCAGTAGCTTCGTTTTCAATTCTTTTGCGATGCGTTCAATCAAAAAAAAAAATTTTTTTTTTTGAAAAAAATTTTACGAAGCGAGGAAGAAGAAAAGGTACCGATTAGGGCAGTTAACGCGTCGATTAAATTTGTATTTTTTTTGGGGGATTTAAGTCAAAATTTGTTTCAAATTGACCTAAATATGTAATTTTTTAAGTTAATTTTTGAATTTAAGGGACTTGATTTTCATTTATATTTTATGATTTGAATTTTTATTTTTTTATAGGAGAATTTTTTATTTTATGTATGTTATGTATTACAATTAAATTTAAATTTGGTTTGCATAGAGGTGACGATGGTTATAAAGCAAGATTCGCGATTAATTTTTTTGTACTTATAATTCAACTAAAGCAACAATCGATATGACAAAAGATTTCAATTTTTAGAAAATCACTTCAGATGAAAACTTAAAGTTAGTAATGGATGAGCTGAACACAGAAGAAAAAATCTTTACAATAACTGGGCTATGCAAATCACATTAAGAAACAGCTATACTCAACTCGCACAAGCTCGCAAACCAAGCAAATTAGGTAATGTAATCGCACACACGCCATAGCTTGACATGCTTTCTTTTAAAGAACTCTATTTTGTTGAGAGAGTTTGCTCCATCTTTTCTTATATGACTTTTTTATAATTTAAATAAATTCTTATTTAAGTTTATATATATATATATTATTGATGGTGAGAATCATCTTGTAATGAGTCTAGAGAAGCTTGGGACTCGTCGTGTACTTCTAAAAATAGTTAGCAAGAAAAATAGAATGGAAATAGGAAAAAGAAGGTGAGACGCATATTTAAATTGCTCGAAAAAATCTTCTTATGTCCACTGTTCAGCTCGGGTTATCTCAAAAAATTCTACTAATTATAAATATAGGTTCGTCAGAAGATAAGTGGAGAGTGATATTTATAGGCAACCAGGATTTCAGTTGGTAATAACCAATAGTATATTCTTCTGTAATTGTGGAATGATAATGTCATAGTGGGATCAACGATCTGACTATTTATTATAAAAAAGTTCACAAATAAGCATCATGTGTCTATTTGGCCGAGCTCCTAAAGTATAATGATAGTAGAAAATTATTTGATGTGAATTGTAAGGGCAAATCAAAATGACAGAAATATATGACAAATTATCATATGTTATGGGAATCACACTACTATAGTGTGTTGATTTGCAACCATGCTACTCGTGTAAGAGAGGCTTCTACTCATGTTAAGTTAGTTCTTACTTGAGTACTAGTTAACTCATGTCCCACAAGTATAAGGCATCACACAAGTACAAAAAGAAATATGGCAACTATCCTTAGAGACTGATATTGACTTGTAAATTTAGAAGATAATCTTGGGGTAATTCCACTTAAGCCCTTGAGACTTGCCTACTTTGCCATGGAGGTCTGCAGATGTTAAAACGTGACATACAGGTCCTGTTATGACGGGAAACAATCAAAGAGTTTTTACGTGGAAAACCGACTGGCGGGAAAAACCACGGCTCCTGTTCGAGGAGGCTTGAAAGATCACTAGAAATGCGTTTTGGTTACAGTATTTGAAAAATGAATTTTCTACCTCTTTGAAGGCTGCGTATAGGAAGTATATATACCCTGAGCCTGTTATGTCTAGTCACTTCTAGCCGAGTAACCTATGACCTTAGCAACGGCCCAATCAATGCCTGCGGATGGCTAGTATGTGACTCCTGTATGATGCGTCAGCGGTCATGCCCTGTCGGCCGGAAAACCGCGTTTCCCTCAGAGAAGTACAATCCTCCAACGGTCAGATGTCGTGTCGGGGCCTTGCTCTTCGACATCTTCTTCGGCGTCTGCTTTTCGGGATGATACTCCTTCTGTTCGACTTGGGTGACTTGCTCACGTGGAGATCATGTGAGCAACCACGTGGACGGCTCAGATGGAGGCGCGGATCCAATTACAACAGGTCCATAAAAATTAATATAGAGATTGTTGTGGCCCCTCTGTGACAAAGTCTTTTATATATTTTCAAAATGAAAAAAATACTCTTACTCTATCAATTTTTAAAGCTTATCAACGTTGCTTTCCATCATTGTCGGACTCGCATAAGCCTGTTAGATCTTGACACCGGCTCCACGCAAGTAGGCTAGCGTGCAACAACTGTCAGCCGCCCTGTGTGTGCATCCATGTGCATACGGGCTACCTTGTGCTCGGCTGCAAGCTAAACTCCCCAGTGCAAGAAGGCCACTATTGTGTTCCCACAAGTAGCTTCGCACGGTAGCACGCAGACAAGCCACGTTGGCATGCACAGCCTGCTTGCGTGTAGGCCGCCACACTCTCAGCCGCGGGCTAGCCTGCAACGAGCTCGTCGCAAGACGAGTTGCCAGCAAGCTCGCGGCCAACCAGATCTAATTGAAATTTTTTTAGAAATAGTTAAGATTCTAGCGAACTATATAGTAATTTAAAAGAACTTGTCTAACATGGTTTCAAATTTTTAGACCTCTGTGACAAAGTTGGTAAACCTCAAGAGCTCTAAGTGGCCCTATTTATTTATGGATTGGCATAGTTCTTTAAACTCGCTTTACACTCTTTTGTGAAGAAAATTATGGTTTTTATCTGGTTTGTGAAAGTGGACTATTCATAATACGACGATGTTAGGGACCTAACTCAAACATATAAAAATATATTGAACTTTCATGAAAATGTCTTAACCTTACGGACGTGTAATTAATTTATCCTTATTAAATACGATTATTGCTTTATTATAACTTGTCGGTGCTGCCGTGCTGGCATCGACGTCAGAAAACGTGGCAGTTATTGCATTCTCCGTTAGAGTTAACGGAAATATAACGGTTTACGCCGAAACGTTACAGCTGAATCCACATAATCGTTATTCACATGAAACACATCCCCAAGGTTTCTGTGGTATAATAATTTATTGTGATATTTATATATATAACCTTTCCAATTACTTTATTTATATATTAGCTCTTTACTTTTTAAATATAATAATAACACACCATTCATTTTAAAATATTATACAAAATAAATTTCATTTATTAATAAAAAAATGTATAAGAAGAATAATTAATTATAAAAAATTATATATTTCACAATTAAAGACAAAACATTACATATATTATACTTAAATTTTATAAAATTATATATTTTATATGAATTTTTAAAATTAAATTATGAATTAAATTTCTGATATATTCTTATGAATGTTATCTTATATTATATAATTCACAAATTTATATTATTATGAATTAAGGCATCTCGTGAAGACTACGTTACTGATTATATGATGAAAAATATCATATTAGCTATTAAATAGATCACATCGTGGGATATATTATAGATTTTGGCCTAAGTTACTCCTATACAACATTTTGGTTGATAGTATAAAAAATTAAGACACTTGGTAATTATAACACTAATTTAAGGTCATTTTTTTAAGTATATTAAAAGTTTAATCATAATAAGCTTAAGCTCAATCAAAGAATTAAGTGTAAAATGATTAAGAAAAGAGTAGTTCACATGATTAAGTTGACAATCTGAAATAATCAATTAAATTGCTTACTCAAATCATGATAACAACTGTTTGATTTAATCAAGTTTAATATGTACAATCAAGAAAATGACTAAAATGATAAACTAGATACGATTAGTGACTCAACCGAGTTTAAATAACAGTAAAACATATCATGTCACGTGTAAAAAGAAATAATTGTAGATAGATATGATTTAATCACAAATCATAATGGCTCGACAATTCACACTCTATTATTTTCAAGTCCCATGCACTGCCAAATACAAGGAATACCTTCTCTTTATGGTATATGAAAAAAATGGAGTAATGTGAATAAATATAAAATAAAGTTAAAAAAGTACTAAAAATAACAAAAAAACTCATTTTTAACTTTTTGTAGAATACACCCTTGTCATTATTATTATTTATTTATATTTAATCTCTATTTGATTTGTGATCATGAATTTTTGTTGGTAAGTGTAATCTTATTCTTAATTACAGATTAACCATGGTGTGACAAAACGATAATTATCTACTTACCCTAATTAATGTGTGATAGTGAATCTTTATCAACGTAAATGATTCACGTTCTCAATTACAGATCAACTACGGTGTGATGACACAATAGTATAATTGAAATATACATTGACCACATTATAATATCTAAAGTATAAAGATTAATATTTTTTTGGAAAGGAGATTAAATATTTACATTTGTCACAAAAATGCAACTATGATGTTGGGACCAATCTGAAATTAAAGCCGATTAGAAGGAGGAAACTGCAAAATACCGAAGAGCATGAGCCCAAATAAAATACATCAACTTTCAGAGACTAATCTGTAATTTACTCTAATTAATTCCCCGTAATAAAAGACGGCGGAGCAATAGCTGAGAAGTAAAGGCATCAGCCCTTCCCGTCTTTGTTCTCTTCTCCGCCCTCAACCAGAGAGATTGAGAGATCTCATCACTCTCTTACTCTCCGGCGAGATGAAGGGCTTCGCTAGCACGAGGCTGATCCTCCTCCACCCGTCCCTCCCCAAGCACGCCGCCGGAGCAGGCAGCCCGCCGGCGACACCCCTCACGGCCTTGCTCTGCTCCCACCACCGCCTCTGCCTCGTCGCCTTCCTGTCCTTCCTCACCTTCGCCTCCCTTCTAACCCTTCTCAACACCGCCGCCCGGCCGCCCAATTCGACCCCTCTCCTCCCCCACGCCGCCGTCCCCGTCGCCGGTCCCCTGCCCCCTCACCTCTTCGACGCCCTGCTTCACTACGCGTGTAAGTCCGTCACCGCCGGCCAGATGGCCGACTTCGAGATCCGAGCAGTAGCCGGCGTTCTCCGTAGCCGAGGCCCGTGCAACCTCCTCGTCTTCGGGCTCGGGCCCGAGAGCCTTCTCTGGCACTCTCTCAACCACGGCGGCCGCACCGTCTTCGTCGACGAGAACCAGTACTACATCGCCCACTACGAGGAGCGGCACCCAGGGCTCGAGGGCTACGACGTGGCGTACGCCACCAAGGTCAGCGATCTCCAGCCGCTGCTCGCCGACGCGAGGGCCTCCGTCGCCGGCGACTGTCGGCCGGTGCAGAACCTTCTGTTTTCCGACTGCCGGCTCGCCATCAACGATCTGCCCAACCACCTCTACGAGGTTGCGTGGGACGTCATACTCGTCGATGGCCCGCGCGGGTACTCGCCGGAGAGCCCCGGCAGGATGTCGGCGATCTACACGGCGGCGGTTCTGGCGAGGTCCGGCGGCGCCGGCCCCACCGACGTCCTCGTCCACGATTATGGGAGGGAGGTGGAGAGGGTCTGCAGCGCGGAGTTTCTCTGCGAGGAAAATCTCGCTGCCGCTGCCGATCAGCTTGCGCATTTCGTCATACACGGCGGCGCCGCCACCCGGAAGGATGACTTCTGCTTTAATCGCAGCACCACTTCGACGGCCGCGATGTTTTAGGTACAGTAATTAGTTTGGGGGTATTTGTGCAAATAAGCTAAAGAATGAAAGCAAGATGTAATTTTTTCACTTTTTTTTTTCAGATTTTTATCCAAATCCTTTAAGTAACTGTGAAGGAAGGTGCGGCCAAACATATTTCCTTCTTTTTAATTTTCCACGATTTGAACAAGAAAATCAATTTCTCCAACCATTAAATATTTTAATTAAGGTTGCATTACAAACGTGTCATTGGGTTTGAAAGTCAATTACATGTAGGTCCCACCTTGTATATATTTTATTAATTTTAATTAGGATGGTAATGTCATTTTCTATTTTTAATGAGATTGCACAAGTCTAATTTTACTAGTGAAATGTTGTAATCTATATTTAGTTCCCTTAATAATGTAAAATTTCTATCAAAATTAGCAAAAAATTTAAGCAAAAGAATGCTGCCATTCAAATTTGTGGACCTATGTGTAATACTTATAAGACCTTGGAAATCTACCTGTAATTCACCCAAAAATCTCCTTGAAATCGACACGTGACTTTGTGTAATAATTTAAAAATCGGATCATGTCGCTCCTGCAGATCACGAACCGGACTGTTTTGTCTGTTTGGTGATTTTTAATTACCGTAACAGATAATTCTTTATTTAATATGTATTTTTATGATTTATAAAATATTTAAATAAAATTAATTTTATTTTAAAATAATACAGAAGCTATATAAAATCAGTTATTTATTTTCAAATTTATGATAATTTGAAATAAAATTAATTTTAAACTGAAAATTATGTAAAATTTTAAATATTATTAATTCAATATTAATATTAATATAAAGCTAATTAAGGCACAAGTTAAAAAGAATAATATCTTAATCTGTTGTTTTTTACCTAATTATCTTTCTCAGTTAATTAAGGTCATTTTTCAGCCGTGTAATACCACTTTTCGCAATTTTTTTTTTATTATATAGAACTTAGGCATTATTTGGCATTATTATATTATATAAAAGGTATTATATTATGTAGTTATATTAAAATATACTATTGAATAAAATCGTTTTATGAGTTTTATAAACTGTTAAAAATTACTATCAAAAACTGAATTGTTTAGAAAAAACTGATCTGCTGTTTAAAAAATTCATAATTTTGATTTATATAATATGTATTTAATGTAGTAGTTTTATATAATAATTTAAATTATATAAATTATAAATTAATTTTATATAATTAATATATTTATAATATATTATTAGTTATATTATAACATAATTATATATTTTATAATAATTATATAATTTATATGATATACTTATTATATGATGAATAGTTATAATATAATTATTAAAATTTAATTATTTTGAGAATATTTTTATCTTTAATTAATTATAGTTAAAATACTTTTGTAAAACAATATTTTTGTTTTTTTTCACAACTATTTTTCAACTTTTTAAAAACTGAAATATACTCAAAAATTATTTTATCAAACACAATTTTTAGCTTTTACTATTATAAAAAAGTATTTTTTTTCATTAAAAAGTTTTCTCATCTTAATAGCTTTTAAGTTACGGTTTTTTTTAATTAAATTGGGATATATTTAAGTTATGCAATGAAAACTTCTAATAATGAAAAACTTGAATTCATATAAAAAATAAAATTTTCTCTTTAAATACATAAAAGAGCTCAATATAGTTAATGTTTCTTTGCATAATTAAAAAATATTTTTTTATTTAAATGAAAAATTTAACTAAAAAGGTAATTACGTATAAAAAACAGTGCTTGTACATTTTATATACTGTCCGTTGAATTGTGCTGTTCGACAAAATAGCTTACCGTTTGATCAGCCTTCTATGGGAAACATTTCTAATCTGGAGATTTTACGGCACGAATCTCAACGTGATCAGGCGAGTCTGTCGCCCCTATATCCCCTTCCGGTAAAACTACAAGTGCACGAGATTTCGCCGTCGGTGAGATTTGCGCGTGCGGTGGAGTGATGACGCAACCTCAAGATACTAAAAATAGACTCAAAAAATATTTGAATGCAACACTCAATTTGCACTAAAGTGCCTATTAATAAAAATAATTTATTTATAGGTCCTCAGTAGAATGAGATGATTAGCAATTTTATTTTAGTTTTGATCTCTTTCAATCCAGATTTTTGTAAGTGAAAATTTTCACAAAAGATTCTAAATGTATAAAATATAAAAAAAATAAGGAAAACCCATTTGATTGTATTTAGAAGTGTTAGTAATCTTAAAATTAATTTTTAGTTTAGTAAATTATTACATTATTTTATTCTGCATCAACATAATATATATAAAATAAATTACATTCAGACTTTTGAGTTAATCCTTTAGGTCCTATTTATTTAAGAATTAAAAATTAATTCGATTTAATTTTAATCAGACATAACACATCACACATAAAATTTAATATTAAAAATTAGCTGTATTTTACATTCTACACACATTACGAAAATAATAATTAACTTATATCATATTTTTCATATATCCCAATATAATAACTAACTTTATATCATATCCCTCACATATCTCAATATAATAATTAATTTTAGTTTACACCATTCATAATTTTCAGTAAAAAAATATCTCTATCTAAATTTAATTTAAACTTTATTAAATTAAACTTTATAAACAAACAGACCCTTAGTCATGTAAGTTTACAAAATTAAAAGCATTGCATCGTGAACATCGTGACAATAATGGCGAGCTGGTGTCATCTATTGCTCGAAGTAACATGTTAACAAGCTAGGGATGGTCAATTGACATGAAGAGATGAGCTGGCCATTACTAAGGTGTGAGATTGAGAGAGAGAAAATAAGCGAGGAAGGATTTTAATTATTTTATTATTCATCGACAAATGACTCTCGTCAAAAGACTTAAGTGTACAATTGTAATAACCAAAAATTATAACAAAGAGCATTTGGTTCGATGTTATGTTATTTGGAGAGAATAATTATTAGATTTAATGATATATATATAAATAACTCTCTAAGAAAATAATAAAAAAATAATGAGAAATTAAGAAGCATTAGTGATACTGAATAATAGCACGAATTTATAACAGCAGACTCTCTAAATACGTGACCATTATAGACATTCAAAAAGACCAAAAATGCATAATTCTAGATAAGAAGTTTAAAGAGATAACAAAATTAAAATTAATGATTAAAGACTACCTTGGTTTAGGTCGAGCAACAACTTGTGCGCCAGAGGGGCAAATCCACCGATTTTGCCTAATGGGCAATTTTTCATGCGTGTTAAAGACCATCTCTTTATAAGCTCTTACACATCTATAGAGTCAAGTTCATATATAAAGAGCGCTAAGAAACAACTTTTTATATAATGTGGGATTAAACTATTAGAAATATTAACCATCACAATAATTGTCATTCTAAAAATGACATCTAGATAATGTAACGTCCCCTAAATTTAGGATCCACTATGGCGCGTTTTAAATTTGAAGGACCTGTGTACTGCATCTAGACTTTGGTATACTTTTCCCTAATATATAGGCAATTATCGTTATTTTAATGGAGATACTTAAATGAAAGATTTTATGAATTGTGGGATCCAATTGAAATTAGTTTCAAAATTATTAACTAATTAATTTATGACCGTTGGAATTAAAAAAGTAAAAGAGAGCTAGCGTGTGATTACACTCATTAGCTGATAAATCTTTTTTCGGGACAGGCACATAAATTAAGCTAATTTATAAATTTTACTATAAATCTCAAAATATTATAAATATTATATTTAAAATAATTATTTTTTATTTTTCACATCCTGCATTAAATTTTATGAGAAGATTGAATCATAGTTAAATTTCAACAAAATTTCAGTAATTGATCGCATCGTTTAACTATCGACCTTCATGTTAGGGCATCGCGGAGCTGCATTGGTTCCAGCGGCAGCATATTCACGTGAGGCGGTAGTGTATTCTCGCAAGCATCACTCTGCTACTTGCATCTTCTTCTTATGCGGACATCACGAGCGAGCACCAGATTTTTCTAAGATTTAACTATAGTTAAATTTTCTGATAGAATTTACTATAGAATGTGAAAAATAAATAAAAAATAAGTATTTTAGCTGTGATATCTGTAATATTTTGAGATTTATAATGAAATTCGTAAATTAACGTAATTTTTATGTTCGCCACGTAAATGTCTCATTTTTTATATAAAATTAGGTGATGATTTTTTTTTTTGATGAAAATTTAGGTGATGAAATTGACAAGGTCGAGATTTTTTTATTTTTATTTTTTGTGCTTCTGAAGGCGAGCATTTTTAATTCTTCGTAACGTGGCCAAAGGAGTAACGGTAGCGTAATATTATAAGGAAAGCAGCACATCTCCTTCCTGCACCTTAAAATGTAGTTATATCATTAGATATTATTAAAAAAAACTTAAAGGGTAAATATTATTTAAGTACCTAAAATTTGAAATAATATCAAATAAATTCATGATTTAAAAAAAAATTCAATGAGATTCCTAAAACTGATATTAATATTCAAATTATGTATTTTTTTTCTTAATTTGATACTTCTATTTTTTAAATAAAATTATATTTAAATTAAATAAATATAAGAACAAAAATATCTTTCTGTCTAACCTCCTATTTCAAGTTGCGCCTTGGCCTGCATTGCGACTGGCCACCACCTATCAATGGATCGGATCATGACCCGATTCGATCCGAGTTTCGATCCGATTAAACCCCCAAATGAATTTTTTTTTATCCGTCAATCCGCCCCGTTTACTGATCCGATCCATTTACAAATAAATGGATCGGATATGGATCACCATTGACCCGACCAGTTTAAAATCCGATCCGTTTATGTAATCCGAGTTCCGATCCGGGCACCACCACTGTGTGGTCGCACGGGCGACCGCACACGTGCACAGCGCCAGAGCTCAGCAATAATGGCAGCGATTGGCCTTGCCTAAGATGGGAAGCGTGAGAAGAAAATTATTTTTATCATTTTATATTTAATATTTAATTTAAATATAAATCTATTTAATAAAAAAAAATATGCAAAAAAAAACTTAATAAAAATATTAACATCAATCTCAAATATCACATTATTTTTTTTTAAATTACAAATAATATCGATAATTCTCTAAGGGAGCATTTAGTTTAATATTATCTTGATATTATATTATGCTATCTAAACAAAATAATTATTTAGTTTAATAACATATATATATATATAAATAATATTTTATAAAATTATTAATTAAAAAAATATCAAGATAACAATGAATTAAACGAGGCGTATAATATGGGTAAATTAATATTAATACCATGCACGTTCATAGAATTGAAAAATCTCTAATTTATGTTTCTGAATATTATTAATTTTTTCAATCGGACACACGTCAAATGATAAATTTGCACTCTCTTTCTCACTTTCAATTTCACTCGACAAATGATGCTCGACTGTTATCACAGCCTTTCATCTGTCGTATGGATGGACGGACGAATTCAAATATCTTACGGCAGTTGCACGTCTGAGCGGACGTGTTCATAATAACATCAAATCAAATGCCCCCTTGCACACATTTCACTTAAAAAAAGAAAAAAAAACAAGAAATTCAACAAATTTTATAGCAAGAGAAGATCAAAAGAAAAGAGAAGCACAACACAAGCACTCAAAAGATATACATCTCACATGCTAAGAGAGAGAAGAAGACTCCTCCCAAAAAGACTAAAAAACCCCTGCAGAATCAGCGCATTCATCATCATCATCATCATCATCATCACCCACATGATCAGCATCCTTCACCTCCTGAATCATCTTCAAAACCTGCCATGTCGTCGGCCTGCTCTCCGGCGAAGACCTCACGCAGGCTGAGGCAATGTCGACGATCATCATGAGCCGCTCGTCGTCGACGGCGACATCGTCCTCCCTCACCGACCGCACCCACGTCGGCAGGTCGGTGGCGACCAGGAACTGGTGCTGCAACGGAGGCCTGCTCGTGAGGAGCTCAATTAGCAGCACCCCGAAAGCATAGATGTCGGACCTCGACGTGAGCCGGCGATTGGATTTCTTCGTCTCGGGCGCTCGGTACCCAGAGTTGTCGCCGGTGTCGACCAGCTCGACGAGAAATGAGAGGCAGTTATCAGTGAGGCAAGCTTCGAAGTCGGAGCCGAGAAGAACGTTCGACGATTTGATGTTGCCGTGGACCAGCCCAGATGCTTGGTGGATGTAGGCGAGGCCCTGGGCGACGTCTTCTGCGATTTTCAAGCATGATGTCCAGTGGAGGGGCTTCGCCCGAGTTGATCTTGGGCCTTCATTTTCAACAACAACATCAAATGGAATGAATGCATCATTTCAGCTACTTCAAATCATTCATAAACATGAATCTAATTGTTGAACACGAGATGCAAGTAAGTAATAATTTCATTATTGAAGTACATGCTCATTACTGTATAGGCAGTACAACGGCTAGTTAAACTAAGACAGGTCCAAGATATACACCCAAACCGTCCGGTGGGAGGACCGAACGGTCATACTCTGTCTTTCGGCCCCCAAAACTTCTCCGTCCTTTCCCAGGAACAAACGATCTGGTCCAATGTTACGGTTATACGACAAACGGTCCAATCCACTGTCCCCTGGAAGACTCGTACCATGCCATACTTCATAACTATTAAGTACCATGAAATAATATACGAGTTGGAGAAGATCTGGCTCCACACTCTCATCACTTGCTATGTGACGCCTGTGGCCGAAGAGGGCGGGGAGTGATCGTCGGCTGATGTCATAAGAGAAAGAAATTACTAAGGCAATGTGCAGCTCCTGGCAGGTTTCTAGGCCGAATAATTAGTGGTGAGAGGGGCACAGGAATGAATCGTCCCACATCAAAAAAGGATGGAGATCCTGAGCTGTATAAGTAGATAATATGATCTCAAATGATATATTATCTTGAAAAACTGTGAGGCTAATGTTGAAAAACTCCATAGTTAAACATGCTTGGACTGGAGCAGCACTGGGATGGGTGATCTCCTGGGAAGCACTCAAGACACACAGTCTTTCTAAAGCCAAAGCAGACAATGCCTTTACATTTGGATCACGGGATGTTACATGCTAGCAAAACTAGATTGTAAGACGCAAGTGGATCACAATGATAGACAATAGACTTCAAAGATAGGTTGTTCAAATCACTGTAATGGATAATTGTTTCTTCTCCCATCACAAAAAAGTTTTGAGTGAGTGGATAAACATCACTTACCTAATAGCACTAAGAATCTCAATACTGTACCTATAACCTCTTCTTCGATGAACAATCTCCTCAAACAAATCTTCGAAGAATGCCTTCTAAAAACTCCTTTGAAGATTACCTTGTAAAAGAACTCTTTCGACAAATATGAAATAGCTCTTCCTCCTATAAAGAGACATAATCTCAACAAATAAGTTTCCAGCTGACTTATTTGGACTTGATTGGAATGACTTATGCAAACAAGCTTCCACTCTAAAATGATGGGCTATGATAGTTTTTCTTCCTTGCAACAACGAGAAGATCATAGCTAAGGGTTCTTCTCCTACAGTGCAACGATGAGGAGATCACAACTAAGGGTTCTTCACCTTCAGGCAAGCAGATTACAAGAATATACATCTCAAATAGGCTACTCTACCCCATTTCGAACACATTTGTAGATAAGTATTTCTTCCTATTCTTCCTTTTGTGGGTAGGCTTTGTAAACGCAATTAGCTTCATAGCACACGATCTCTCTGCTGCATCTGTGCCTCATTGTGCTACTGTGATTGCAGGTTATTCTGTCAACACCCTAACAGTTCATCACATAGGCTAACCTTAAAGGGTCTATAGTTATATAAGCGAATACTTAAGAATAAGTCAATTATACATGCATCTTATTTTGAGATATTTCCCAATGAACTTCAAGGGCCCACCTAGAGAAAGACCACTTCTCGAGGATCTACCTTCACAAGAATCTACTATCTCGAAGATCACCTACTCAAACAACTCTTCGAGAAATGCAATATCAAAGAACTCCTTCAAGAAACACCTTTCCAAAGACTCCTTCAAGGAACACCTTCCCAAATAACTCTTTAACGATACACTCCTGAAGACTGATTTAAGAATTAGCTTGTGAAGTACTATTTCTCTGATGAACACTCTCTTCAAGGAACACCTCAAAGACTCCTTTGAGGATCACTTTGTCAAAAAGCTCCTTAAGCAAACAACTCTTTCTTCTCAAAAAGAGGGATAATCTCGTAACCCCAATAAAGTCAGTTCAAGTCATACATTGTCACCACTACTTAATTAGCATTCAAAACTCTTCAACATAATTCATGAATGTAGATGAGGTCTGGAGATACATATCCATAAAAAATCAGCTATTATAAGAAAAACAGGATCAAAACTCGAGCGAGAATACAAATTATCTTGTGAGCCAAACCAATACCTCAAACAAAACGTTTGATTTCAGATCTCAGATGTGTAACCATGTTATGATTTAGCGATTATGCTAAGAACAAACTGCACAGGTCACTAATTATGTTAGAAAAACAAGCTCTAAGATCTATTGTGTTATTACCAAAGCATTAAAGTCGCAATCATTAGGAATAATAGGAAATAAGCTTAGATGAACTGGAAGATGAAATGAAGAGCAAAAGATGCAGCATTAAATCAAAAAAATAAAGTCATGATGTCAAGGAAAGAAAGAAAACTAAGATCAAAATTAATCAAAACTTAGAAGGTTATAAATATGGTTTGCATAAACTATAGTTAACCCACATGTAGTCAATAAGGTTGTTGGCAATGGCGATCTGTCATTAAAAACTAGTTGGGTCAGCTACTTGGATTTCTCTTATGTGTTCCCTATTTAAAGAAATGCTCTCTTCAAGAGCAACGAAGTTAAGTTCATGTCAAATGATCATAATTCAAGCAATTTTTAAGCAAGTATGATACCATGAATTAGAGAATGGAGACTGCCATTCGGCTGGTAATCGTAAACGAGCAGCCTCTCCTCCTTGGCCTGGAAATAGGCTCGAAGAGACACCAAATTCGGATGCCGAAGCCTCCCCACGGCCTCCATGTGCCTCTCAAACCCCTCTTTTCCATTCATTCCAATCTTCGCCGCATCCAACCTCTTCACACAAAGAATCAAACGATTATCCAGCATGGCCTTGTAGGTTGAACCCACACTCCCTCTTCCCAGCATCTCTGCAGAGGCCCTCATGAGCTCCTCCAGAGTGTACACCTGAGCTTCCCCTGCACAAAACACCAAGCTCCCACTCTTCCCCAATCTCTTCATCTTCTCCTCTGTCATGGCGGCCGCTGCAACGAGCTCATCGCACCTTTCCTCCACCTCCTCAGCAGTACTCTCGGCAGCAATGGCGCTCTTCTCAGGCGCCAGCATCTCCCCCTGCCCCACTGCCCCCTTCTTCTTCTTCATTGAAATTGCTAGACAAACTCCAACGAGGAGAAGCAAAATGGCGGTGCCGGTAAGGAACCCAGCAGCCAAAACAACCTTTTTATGCGATTTATGAGAAGAGTCGCCTGGGGAGCCGGGCAAGCGGAATCCCTGTCGCTGAGCGGAAGGGGAAGGAGCACTGGAATGGCCGCTAGCACCAGTACCGAAAAATGGGAAGCGTGGGTAGCACTCACGGCGGACGACGACGCCGCAGAGGCGGCTGTTTCCAGAGAAGGCGGCGGCGCCGAAGCCGGAGAGGGCGGCGGTTACGGGGACGGCGCCGGAGAGGTCATTGGAGGATACATTGAAGAATGTTAGGGTGGACTGGTTGAGGGGGGGAATGGATTCGTTGAAGCGATTGGAATCGAGGCGGAGGGAGTAGAGGCGGTCGAGGGAGGCGAGGCCGGCGGGGATGGGTCCGGAGAGGAGATTGTGGGAGAGGTCAAGAGTGCGGATGCGGTGAAGATGGAGGAGAGAGGAGGGGAAGGGGCCGGAGAAGAGATTGTGGTCCAAGAAAAGGGCTTTGAGATTGAGGAGGCCGGAGAGATCAGGGATGGGTCCGGCGAGAGAGTTGCCCTTCAGGCTTAGAACCCGGAGCTGGTCGAGGCGGGAGAGAGTCGCGTTAGGGAAAGAGCCGTTGAGCCCGAGGCCCTCGAGAACGAGACGGAAAATCTTGCCGTCGCCGAGGCAGTAGACCCCGCGCCACGAGCAATGTGCAGAGGCGGAGCGGTTGCCGGTGGAGAAGAAGCGGAGTCGGCGACCGCCAGGGTCCGCGGCGGACTTGAAAGAGAGCAGAGCGGCAGCATCTGCCGGCGGCTTGGCTGCGGCGATGAGAAGAAGATGAAGGAAAAGCGGGAAGAGGAGATACAGCGGAAGATTTCGCTGAGGCATTTTGTCGAATTACTTTCAGAGAGGCTTTACTCAGTTTCCCTCGATCCCTCTATCTGCTGCCACGGCGAGGGAGCAACGGAGGGCACACTGAAGAGAGCGAGAGAGCGTTGGAGATGGCGAAAGGAGACAAACGAAATGAGGATGATCAGAGGAGGACGAACAGCTGGGACGGCAGAGGAGCGGGGCCACGTCGTCACGTGAAGCTCAGGCTGAAAAGTGTAAGCTTTGGGAATTGGGACTGCGTGGGCCTCCGCCATTTTTGATGGATTCTTTCTCAGTTTGAAAGAAATTATCTGGTATGGCATGCGAAATACATCTGCCGGCGACGCCTCCTGTGCTGCTCATAAAATTTAGAGAGAATTACGTACATAATTCTTAAATCATCTTAAATTACATATTAAATCTTGTATTTTTTAATTTTACAACTTAACCCTCTAAATCATCCAAAAATAACATATTTAAGTTTTTCTTAAAATTTTTAAAGAATATTTTTTGCTAATTTATAATTATTTAAATGCTTATTATCAATAATATGTATATACAAATATTATAAACATATTTTCAAATACATGTATTCTACTAGTTTTTATTTTTTTGATGATTTAGGGGTTAAGTTGTAAAATTAAAAAATGAGGGATTTAATATGTAATTCAAGATGATTTAAGGGGTATGTATGTAAATGCCCCTAAAATTTATAGTAGACAACAAGCGAATGAAATCAAATCATCGACTCATTTAATCACAACGATCAAATTATTCGATCACAATGGTATGGCATGCGAAATATATAGCTGATAAACGGCGACGTGCCGCATGCCGCTAATAAATTTATAGCAGACAACAAGCGAACGAAATCAAATACTCAAATCGTTTGATCATGATGGCATGATCGAATGATTCAGTATGGCCGAGCCTTTTAGCCACATCAAACAGTCTGACTAGATCTGATCGGACCGTCTGTCGGATAAGTCCATTCGTTTGGCTCCATTCACTCGTCGTCCACCAGGAGGTCCATCGTCGGCACGTAGCTAATGTATTTTATGTAAAAAGATTTATGATTCTTTTGTGGTAGCCTACAAATTACAAATATTGTATAAATTTGTGGAGATTAAATGTATTTAAAATTTTAAATTATCCACGTTTCAAAGACTTCTTGTTTTCTTTTGGAATTTTCTTCTAAATATTTTATTGACAATATAAAATGCTATCAAATAATCTGGCACAAATTTGACCCAATCATTGAGTTCAAATTTTATTTATTTTACCGTCATTATTTTTAAATAACTGATAAATGTGATACCAAAAAGGAAAATGACACCTGATAAATACTATATCATATTTACTCGTATATATATTAAAAAAAATAGTAAATTTCAATAAATAAAAGTGAAAAAAATTTCAGTGTGAGAAACTGTTATGCATATTAGGGCAATTTCATGAGATAAATTTCAACGAGAATACTTAAATACTATGGAGCAGGTTTTATGGTTTTTTTTAATTGAAAAAAAAATATATTGTATGCGATATTCATTAGTGATGTGACAATTTTAAATAAATTTTATATCAAATTTGAGAGATATATATATTGGGTATATAATGAATGCATTTTTTTTGAAAAATATATTTTAAAACAATAAGACACAATAAAGCACAGTGGATAATGTTTATGGCTGTGAGTCTTTTAAAGATTTACTGAAGTTGGTTAAGTTTCTACAGTATTAATTTTCAAAATTTATGTTTTGCCAGTCACTTTGTGCCGAACTAGGGCCGTTACCGATCCGATTTCGCGCCGAATCAATACCGTCTCGAAATCGAATAGATCACATTTTGATCAACTCGAAGTTGATTGGATTCCACTTTGAGCTGACTCGAGTCGATTTCGATCCATTTTCGAGCCGGCTCGAAAATGAATCAATCTCTTTTTTTTTTGAGCCGATCTCAGGCCAGGTAAGCTCGACTCGATCCGGCTTTAGATCTACTCAGTTTATAATATATATTTTAATCCGAGCCGATTTCGAGTTGGATCGAACCGAGCCTACCCCGGCTCAAAATCGGCTCAAAATCATTACCGAGCTGAACTTTTGGCTCGTTAGTCGGCTCGTTTAGATCGACTCGATTTTGATTCGATCTAAAATAAATTCAATTTTTGATCGATTAACACCTTTACTCAGAGCTCGAGTTAAAGTCATTTTTGAATCAAATTATGTTGATTGGGTAGATTTCAAAATTCAAACTTATTTTATATAGAATCAACCTTATTTTATTTTGTCTTTTTTTTTTTTTACTGTGCAATTTTAAAATGAACCTCGGAGCTTCTCCCTTTCATCCTGTCACAGAGGAGGAAACGCCATGGCTATAGCGTGCAGTCCATCAAGCGCATGCAGGCCTCACTGGTGCGGCTGTTCACTAGTGCTACAGCGCACGAATAGAAGCTGTGCAGAGCGGCTAATTGCCTGCTCTCTAGCTATGACGCACGGGCGAATGGCGTGCATGCAGGCAACGTTGTGTGGCGGTTGGTGAAGAGCACGCAGTACTGTTGCGCTGCACCAACAATGGACGGCGATGCCGCCCGCGCGAGCAAACGTCTGCACTGCTCCGGCGACCTTCAACGCCGCTCTAGCAAACTGTCGCAGCCCGCGGACGGCGACGCTGCGAGAGCGAACAATTAACCATGTGCAGTTTGCGCACTGGCGCGGTCGTGATAGTTTGACTTGCGCTGTACGGGCCATGCTTACTCACAGGGTGAGCCAACATGAAAGCGGATCTCATTAGGCCTGGTAATCGAACCGGACCGGTTCTTTGGACCTGGAACCGGTCCGGTTCGGTTGGACCTGGAACCGGTCCGGTCCGGTTCCGAACCGGTTACCTTATCTTAGATCCAGTCTGAGTCCGGTCCGGATTCATATATTTAGGTCGGTTCGGGTCAATCGAGTAAATTAATTTTAAAATATTTTTTTATGTATTTTGTAAAAAAAATTATATATTTTGTAAAAATTAATATAATTTTTTTTAAATATATCTACAGCCCGCATTAAGCTGCCAGCTGCTTCTCATGGGCGCAGTACCTGCGGCCCGCGTGCGCCAGGCCCAACATTTAAAAAAAAACAAAATATGTTATCCGGTTTGGTTCCGAACTGGATAATTGGTTCTGCATAAGCAGAACCGGTCCGGACCAGTTCTGCGGCCAGGAATCGGTTAGAACCGATACGATTCAACCGTTTCTGGACCGAACCGGTTCTTACTGGACCGGTTCCGGTCCGATTTCGGGTCGAACCGGTCCAATTTAATTCTAGTTGGTATTTGAATGAGCTTGTGTGCTGATTAATGAACGTGATATTTTTACGAATGAGCTTGTTATCATACTAATTTATATTTCATAATTTTTTAAATTAATAATAAATAAGATATAATGAAATCTCTAAATAAAGCTATTATACTAGTAATTTGAGAACATAAGCAAGTTGAATGTTAATATATTTAAATATATTTATTTACTACTCAAATATTATTGAACTTTGAATATTTTTTTAATAATATTTTTGAAACGAATATTCGGCAATTCATCGAATAGTTCTTCGGATAATTTACAGTCCTACCCCAGCCAAACGGTGGTCACGTGAGAGTACATTTTTGAATAATTCTTTTATAACGGTACATTTTTGGAATAATTACTTCACCGTTCAAAATTCAAATCGGCCCGTGGATCCCGCGCGACGACGCACCTGCCTAGCAGAGTGGGTCCCACCTGGAAATTGGGCCTTGGCCTATGGATAATTGCCGGCCCATGGGCCCTGCGAGGCGGTTCTGGGCCCTGAGCTCTTCTCGTCGGTGATCCAACATTTCAGTTCATTACTGTTCTCAAAATGTCAAATCAAATTTGGGTGAATTCATTTCAGATAATTAATTTCGAGTCAAAATCCGAATCCAATCGAGAAATTTTTTGCTTTTGTGCGTGCACTGCTCAGAGGCCAATCACCGAGAGCCACTTGTGTAATCCGAGCGGGACGGTGCGTGCATGGTGCCGTGCAATTGAGTGCCAAATGGTCCGGAGCTTGAACCCAATTTTTTTTTTAAAAAATGGCACCACTGTGATGCCGCGGTGAAAAGACGATGAACGCCGTGTGCAGATAAGTTGTCAACATGTCTTGCAGATTGATCAATTTGAATTGTAGATTGAATTAAAATTAACTTGATTCAAGTGAGCATTCAAGCTATTTCTATAGCTCAATAATATCGAATCGATAAAAAATTAATATATATATATATATGTATGATTAAAGGATTCAAAATAAGAAAAAATTGAATTATCATTACTACCGAATAGAAAATTCATTTTCATCAAACTCCGTAATTATATCTTTGAAGAAGATGCTCATATATCCCGAGATTTTAGGAAATGCTTTTTTATGTTACTTTTTACTGAAAAATTATTTATATGTATTATCAAATTAAATAATTATTTAAAAAAAACATAACATAATATTAAAATAACAGCTGCTATCTACATAACAAACATCGATCTAATCGAATCTCTAGGATGACATTACGAAAAACTATATTATTCAGCTTCCTATTTAAAAAACTTATCGTTTTCTTTCTCGTCTTTAAGATCAAAATCTACCTTTTGAACACTTAAATGTGCTGCTCACATAACATTTTCCTTTTCCCCTTCCTACTTTTCTTGTTTGAACAGTAAAACAAAAAAAAAAGAAATTAGTATAAATGACAACTAATGAATTAATAAAAATTAGGAGATTTGAGAAGAATGAACATGCATGAAAGAAAATTCATGCATGTCTCATCATGCACAACATCGCCATATTTAATGACTTTTAGAAAAGCAAAGAAAAAATATCAGCTCAAATAAAATACTCGAGGCATGTCGATCTAGTTCTTGACAAGGAGAACTGAGATATCCATTACCCTAGACCAAGCAATCGTTTCAAATAACTCAGAAAAAGAGTACCTAGGAGTTACAATAATTGCAATTAAAACTAAAACACAAATAGAGAGAATACATGCACTTTAAACCTTGATAACTTTTAGTAATGACATCTCATTACTTAGAATAGGTATTTCCATCCCAGAGTGCTGTGAGGAGAAGAAGAATTTTTTGATGATAGAATATAAAGAATGAAGAGAAGGAAGAAGAAGAGCCGCAGAGGGAGAATGTAGTAGTGGTGGATTTGAAGGTCGAGTACTTGAAGAAGAAGAAGAGTTGATCGCTATTAATAGATTATTGCTTGAGGTATTTATTGAGAGAGGACATGAATAAGGCCCAAGGATGCTAACACTTAAAAGAAATACTCTAGATGAATAATTTTTATTAGAATTTGCATATGTAAAAAGAAAATGTCTTATCAAAAAAAATATATCGAGAGATATAAAGCCACTCAATTGGTATATGTAAGCAATAGTAACTATGATGCATAATGCTATAACTAAGAAAAACAAACAATTGTGAATGGGGTTGTAATTTGTGTTTGGTGTATGGACGCAACTAGGGGTAGCAAGCAAATATGAAGAGAATTATAGTTAGGTATGCGACTATATAATTTTTGTAGAGAGCAAGTGTGGTGGAGGGTGGGAAAAGGTAGGCGATTTATGAGATATATACTTTGGACAACAATATCCCAATATTTTTGAAGAATCGAGGGATGTTGTAAGAGAGCTAAAGCAATTTCAATAATATATTGATACTTTCATTCTGCATGTCTATTTTGTTCTGGAGTATGGGGCGTACGAAACACGATGAATAATACCAGATAAATTTAAGTGATGATAGAGGGTCTGATACTCACCACCCCAGTCAGAGTGAAAAGAACAAATTTTACAATTGAAGAAGTGCTCAACATGTCACTAAAAAGAGAGGAATATGTCTATCAAATTAGATTTATGCCATATGAGAAAGATTTAAGTGAATTTACTAAAATCATCAATAGAAATATTATAGTACGAAAAAACTTCATTAGAGATAATAAGAGCAAGACCCCAAATATCTAAATATATAAGTTCTAATGGAGAAGATGATGTAGAAGTTGATGAAGAAAAAGACAACTTATGACTCTTAGCTTTCATACATGCAAAACAAATGTTTGACGTTGTAAAGAATGACATAAGTAGGCCATATTTTTAAATTATTTGATGAACAATATGAAGAAAAGGGTGTCCAAGATGAGCAAGCCATGATAATTTAATAGTACATTGTGGTATGCCACAGCTTATGTTGTACTATAGGAGGACGATGGTTGAGAGGGTGCAGTGGCTGCACAAGGACCATTATGATTCATAAAAATAAGACCCCCAACGATCAATGATCATAGCATTTATAGCATTTATGAGCATAGTGATCGGGGATAAGGCAGATCTGACAGCTCCCTCGACCACCACATCCTCTATGGTTAGAGTTGGAAGCAAAAGGGCGTCCTCATCTAGCAGTGTTGATTGATGGAGGCATTGCTACAATTATCGCTATGAATGAGTTAAAGTAGACATTCATGAGATGAGAGAATTCCATGAACTTCTTCTAAGGTAATAGTGATTGTAGGAATCATGCTATCATATGTGACATTAAGACCTACAAAAACATGCATTAGAATATTTGGATTGAACATTGAATATCTAATAACAGCTAAATTATTGATGATGTTCTTTACAGTTTGTATATAGTCATCGATAGAATTGTTTCCTTGTTTTACCATTTGTAATTAAGCTTTCAGTTGAAAAGCTCGTGCTCTAAAGTGAGAAGCAAATGTGTCGACAAGAGCTTTCCAAACTGCATGAGATTACTCAAACTCACCACCAATGGAAGAATAGACTCGGTGAGTATCAAAATAATCCAAGTGAGGATTAATTGAGCCCTTTTGACCCGAATAGTATAAGCTAGATTATTTATATTAGGACATGATTCCGTGCTGTAAACTACTGTAAGAAGATTGTGGGCACACAAAGCAAAGGGAGAAATTGCGTCTTCCAAAATAAGTAATTATCTCTTATTAGTTTTAAAGAAAAAAATGGGATACCGTATTAGCAGGCAGAGATGATACGTTGATTGTTAGAGGGATGGACATCTCATTTGAAGAGGCTGAGCTGATTTGAGACATCATAATAGTACTGTAATAATTTGCTCAAAAGTCTAGTTGCTATATTGTAATTTTTTTTTCTCAAATGTGAGTTCACTGGTTTTTTTAATTATTTTTGAGAAATTTACATCTGTCATCCCTAAAATTTATTATTTTTAGACTGCACCTTCAAAGTCTATTATTTTCAGGTAGCACCCCTCATTTTGGGGTAAATTTATAGGTAGCACCCCTCATTTTGGGGTAAATTTATAGGTAGCACCCCGCTTTTGAAGCTAGATAGGGGTGCCGTATAAAAATAATTGACTTTGAAGGTGCCGTCTGAAAATAATAAATTTTTGGGGGTGACAGATGTAAATCCTCCTTATTTTTTCAGAGTGGGAGCTCATTGGATTGTAATTTCTAAAATGAGGGTAAAAGGTGATTTCGACATAGGAAAGCTTGGCAGATGAGAGGCCCGGTGAGCAGAGGGAAATCTGGCAAGGTAGGATGATATGAACTTTGGGAGAATCACACCTCAAAAGCTAGCTCATGGGAGTGGAGAGCCCAAAGTTCATATAAATCCCACATTACAATCCCATACTTCCAATGTGGGACTCAAGTCCCATACCGGATCGTAACATAGGAGGTCCGCTTGATCGGCAGGAAAGGAGGCCGGCAAGACAGGAGGTCAGCTCAGCGAGGCTGGACGCCGGCTCGATTCGGCAAGGTAGGAGTCGTGGTTAATATTTATTACAATAATTTTCTCTTTAATACACAATTCACATATATAACAGCAGAGCAATATCTTTGAAATATATTTCTAATTTGAAGGTGTTGTGTATAAAAAGATATTGAAGATTTAATGTCTTTGATCATGATATTATGTGATTCCATTATTATCTGATTCTCTTTTTCTCAAAACTCCATTCTTGTTCTCTGATAACCATCTTTCACATGTTGTGGTTACTGCTTCTGAACCGAGTTCGAATCTGAAATGAAATTTCATTCTGCTGAAATTCTGAAAGTACTCTGCTCCTATTGTGTTCATCATAGATCCTTAGTTGCCAGAGTATATTTCAGCTTGTTTCTGAATTTTTAATTGTCCTGAATGTAATGTGATCCCAAATTTTCATTTTGCTCAATCATAGATTGTCAATAGTGGTGTCTCATTGGGATCCTTATATTGCTCTTTATGTTCATCTTGTTCAAGTTTTAACTTTTAAGCATGACGGTTAAATTATAAGTTCTCGATGTATCCTTAAGGGCATGTCTGGTAGCAGATTCGACTTCAGAATAAGTATGTAGAGTCGGATTTGGAGCTTGAAGTGGCTTTGGATGAGTGAGGCTGCCTCACTTGAATCCAAGTTGTAGATGGTTTTGGCTTCATAGCTTTAAAATTGTTTGAAGCCACTTTTTTGGATTCAACTTCGATCATCTGATTAAAAAAAAGTGTTTGGCGGATTCACTTAAATGAATCGGCTTCAGTAAAGTCAAAGCCGCTTCATTTTAGTTACCAAACACTAACTCTTGTTTTACGCTAACTCTATTTTGTTGAAGCCACTATTTTGTTTTACGCTAACTCTTGTTGCTTTAACACGGTTTGTGTGCAAGAGACCAATCTAAACTTATTAGGGCGGATTATTTGTGTGACACGTTAAACTTGTTTATTTATATAGTAATATAGTTTGTTTAAAATGTTATTTTCTAAGGTCAACAATAAGCTGTATGCGATGTCTCGATGTGTGATGTTTTTGTTTAACACGTAAATGAAGAGCTTGAAGTGATTTTGAGTACTATCATATTTTGTTTCAAACCTTAACACGCTCATTCGTGTGAGTTAAACATGCGCATAATTTGTTGGGCTTGTATAATGGCATCTATCATTAGGCTTGATTGTATTTGTTTGTATCCACTAACATCAGTCTTTAATTGTTGCTTTTATTGTTCATTCATTAGCTTTCATATTTATTTAGTTGCTTCATTAGCTTCATCAATATCAGCTATGGGCTAGCTGACCAATTATGGATGCTTATTATCTTATTTTATTGTCACTGTTGATTCAGTTTTTCACCTACAAGTAGACTTCATTGAGATTCTTATCATTTTGAATTTAGTTGGCCAATCTCTAAAGTTTTCTTTGTTGGTTATACGCCGACAATAAATTGTTATGACGAGTTTGTAATAGGAAAAGATAAGGTTTATATGCAGATCTATTTGTTTTTCTATCACAAAGTTCACATTTTCGTTATAATCTGTCTTGCTTAGATCGCCTGTGACGCAGTGGCTGAAGAGGGAAGGTAGTGATTATCGGTTGATGTCCTAAGAGAAGGGAATTAATAGAACAAAGTGTGGCTTCTAGCAAACTTCTAGGCTGATAAATGGTGATGAAATGGGTAAAGGAATGAATAATCCCCCACATCAAAAAAAGAAAAAAAATTATGAGCTGTATAAATATATAATATAATTAAAAATTATAGAGGCACATTTTGGGGAAAAACTATGAGGCTAATGATGGAAAACTCTATAGTTAAGCGTGCTTGCACTAAAGTAGTACCAAGATAGGTAACCTGACCTTCCGAAAAGTGCTCAAGTCACGCAGTTCTCAAAAATTAGAATGAACAATACTTCTATATTTGGATTACAGAATGTTACATCGCAAATTCTAGGTATATTGTTGTAACAGTTTCTTTTTTTTTAAGATCATAAAGTTGAATTTCTTTCTCTTATATTTTACTGATTTGTCAAAATTATATGATAGGCATTTGCCACAAGAATGATATCTTGATAAATTGTAGAGAAGCTTCCAAATATGGAGATAATTTTGTACAAGTTGTTAAACTCATGTTATTTCTTTTCTCTGATAAGTTCATATTATTTTTTTTGTATTTCTTGCAGGTGGAGTTTAAATCGCTACCAGGGTCAAGATCTTTAGCCACAGTTTGCGATAGACAAGATATATTGTAATGTTTTAAATTATTGCTTAAGGATAATTTCGCAGTAGTTTAAATCTTATTGAATTCGTGTTTATTTTTAGTAATTTATGTTAGTTTTTATTGTGTTATATATTATATATTATATATATGTATATAGGAATTGTTTTTTTTTTCAGGCTTAAAAACTATAACAGTAAAGATGTCCCATAAAAAATAGTATTTAATTTAATATTATTTTGATATTATATTATATTATTTAGATGGTATTATTTAAATAACAATTCTACTTTTTTTTGAAAAATTTTTAAACGTATTTCTCAAAATTAAATAATTATTTTTAAAATAATATAATATTAAGATAATATTAAATTAAATGTCTTCTAATATTTATTCTTAGCAAAAATGAAACTGAAGGTTTTTCAAGATATTTTCACATGAATATGCTTCTAAATATACTATTATAAGATCAGAACTATAATTATAAATTAATTATATACACTGAAAGATTTATTTACATAAATATTAGTATGTAATCTTTAATATTATAATATATCATTCTCTCCCTCTCTTTGTTAGGTGTTTAAGTTAAATTAGTTAATTATGATAATAATAATATACTATTACTATTATAATATTAAATATTATACATAGAGTGGAATGCTTATAAATAATTTTTTAGGATAGTTAATATATAAATATATATTTTCAATAATTGTCCAATCATAATTTTAAAATTTAATTTATTAATTATCTAAAATATTAAATTCTAATTCAATAATCAACTAGATAATTTAATAGAATAAATGTTTTAATCAATTTATTAGAGATACATATATTTTTTTATAGTAATATTTATATTTTAATTATTTGTTATACACAATTTTTTTCTATTGATATAAATATTTTATGCGCATAAATATTTTGTAAACAATGTGAAAATTTTATTTATAGGTCAACCCTGCCAAGTGCAAAAAAAATTATTGGGTTCGGACGACATATCGTTCGAACGCCCAATCAGAGGCCTCCATTTGTGCTCGGACCCAACTGTATAATACACGTGGCATCGTTTGATTGGCTTTCGAATGATGGGCCGTCTGAATCCAATAATTTTTCCGAGTGCAAACATAAAGACCATGTCAACCAGACGCAGCCAACTATATCCGCGCCGTGGGAACATAACAGACTGCCGTCCGCCGTGGTCCAGCGCCGGTGGGCAGGACACACATCCCGTGCAACGTTGTTGAACTCCAGATATTCCGACTTCCGGGAGAGGATTTGAAGCCCTTAATGGACGTCAATATTCGTGTGCAGTAGTAGGATGTGCACGAACTTCATCGCAATATGTACTTAAGCTCGTATCCCCGTTCGGTCCACGGCCCAGATCTCCTTAAAAGATTCGCCACCCAATTTCGAGTTCCAGCCGCTCAGCACAATTATAATTAGGGTAAATTACATCTGGGTCTCTCCGTTTAGAGCTTAATAATGAATAAAACTATATTTTTAAAATTATAACATCTAAATCTCTTAGTTTTAATATAATTATTAAATTATTCTTTTTCTAGTTTTTGATTATTACAAATTTTTATAATTACTATTATACCCCTCCCGCACTCTCTTAGGTGGCAATGTCAGCTAAGCTAGCGGCGTAGCCGTAATATTCCGCACACTTAATTATGGAGTTTTCTATTATTAGTCTCACAGATTTGCTTTAAAAAGTGCTTCTACTTTTTGGAATCATGTTATTTACTTATATAGCTTAGGATTTTCCTCCTTTTCGATGTGGGATAATTCATTTATGTACTTTTCTCACCGCTATTTATCAACCTAAAAGCTTGCTAGGAGCTGCACTTTATTTCAGTGATTTTTTTTCTTAAAACATCACTCGGAGATCACTACTTGCGCTCTTCGACCACGGGCATCACAGCAGTCATCATGATTGCCGTGAAGCCGACGCAGTCCTCGCTAGTGCCACGTGACGCCAGAGTGGCCTCATCGACAACCAGTTGCATAACCTTACACAGTACATGGGAGAGTTGCGGCCTTGCAGGTGTGATAAGAGGTGAAGGACGTGCAACCTTGTTTGGAAGCACACACGAGAAGGAAAGAGAGAGATGAATATAATGGTAATTATAAAAAATTTTAATATTAAAAAATAAAAAATTCATTTGATAATTATATTAAAACTCAAAAATCTCAATGTTATAATTTTGAAATTGTTGACCTGTGCATTATGAAATTCTAAATTTAAGAACCCGAATGTAATTTACTTTTATAATTACCCCAAAGTCTCTATCAAAAAATAATAATAATTTTCTCGTGATCTAACTTTCTTATTTTATTGAGTTAATTACATCTCGACTTTTGAATTTTGAGATCGGAATAGTGCTCCAAGTTAGTCTCAGAGGTTGGTTTAATTTTATATTAATGTTATATTATGTTAGCGTTATTTTTTTGAATGATAATTTTATAGTATTTTATAAAATTATTTTTTATATATTATTAAATTAAATAATTAATTTTTTAATAATAAAATATAAATCAAGATAATACTGAACATAATACTTCCCTTAATTTTGTTGAAAATTTTGATTTTAGTCTTTAAAGTTATAAAAATACCATTGTTTACTCCTTAGGTAAGAATCTCACCTTTTTATGATTTTTTTATATAAAAAATATAAATTTTGATTATTTTTATTAATTAAAATATTTATATTTTTTATATTATCATTATGCCCCACTGTCCTCGCTCATCTTTTAGGCCTCGTTTGGTTCGAGATAAAATTTTTACTCAATACAAATTTCAACTATAAAAATTAACTTTATTTCACATTTAATATAAATTTGAATATTAAAAGTTAAAGTATTTCACATTTTACGCACTTTTTAATATTAAAATAAATTTTTATTCTATTAAATTAAAAAAATAATTTTTTTTTTTCTTTTGTCTAAAAAAAAAAACTCAAATCAAATGAGGCCTTAAAGTTATGAAAATATACAATATAAAACGTAAAAAATATAAAATTTAATTTTACTTATGATTTTTTACTCTTTTCTATAAAAAAATATAAAATTAAGCAAAAAACCAAATTATTAATATTTTAAAATAGTATTTTAAAAATGTAAAAGTAAACATTTGATAATAATTAAAGGGAAAATAATAATAATAAATTAAAAAGTTAATTGTTTTATCATAGTTGGAAGTACTTTTACAATATTGAGTCAAATTGCAAAGTTTTTTAAATATTAAGATTAATTTGTAATAACTCAAAAGTCCCATAAAAAAATGAGAAGAAAGTGATGTCATTTAGGAGCATTTGTCATTTAATTTATTATTACTTTAATATTATGTTATATTATTTAAAGATATTAATTTTTTAATTTAATGATTTGTTTAAATAGTGTTATAAAGATGTACAAATTGTTATTCTAAAATTTTGATATCTATATATAATCTAATTTAAATATCAACCAATTCACAATAGAGGGAAATAGAGCTAAATTAATTTTCTATTATCTTTAATTATAATAATAAATTAATAAAAATTTAGAAATAACATAAATATCTTAATAACATATATATTTAGATAATATCAAATCAAATGCACTCTTAGGAAAGGGAGTATTTTAATAGCTATCTTAAGATCAAGTCCTAAATGAAATTCCCAATAAAATATATAAAAAATATCCCAATTTTTTTTTAAATTACTTAATTTATTTGATTCAAATTCAAGTCAATCTTATTATATATAATGTGAAATTTTCTTTTATACTAATATAACTATAGTTACTACTAAGCTTCATATATACATTTCTATGAAGTTTTTTAAAAATATTATTTTTATAAAATTGGCATATGCTAAATACACAATATCATCGTGTAAGTAAAACATCTTAATTATGAATAAATGAATTGAATATATATATATATGCATAAATTTTTTAAATGAGTATAACTAAATTTGTTTATTTATCAAGTTTGTGTTTTTTTTCAAAATATTTAAATGTTTAACTCTTATCGAAAATATATTTAAAATTATCTTAAATTTATTCAATTCAGTTTGATAGAAAAAATTATACGTGTTCTACTAAAATTTTTAATATTAATAGGCCATAAAATTATATGTATGAAATTTACAGTTTATATGTATTAATTTAATTTAATTCGTGCCACAAAATGTATATTATTATATTTTATCATGTATAATACTTTATTTTGATGTTAAATTAATGAGTTTATAGTGATTATTGTCAATCCCAGTTTAATTTTTGTTATTAATATGCAATATTAAAAATATAGATATTAAATATATAAAATAATTTAAATTTTTGTAGTTGATTGTGATTGCTCCTAATTAATAATTTAATTAAAAAAATAAATTTACTCACATCACCGACAACCACTAACCGACCACCGTCCATCTTCGCTGAGCCGAACCCCTGCCAACCGGATATCAACTGACGAGGGTTTGATTAAAATAATAACATTTTTTTTTATTATTTAAATAATCGACGAAGCCTCCGGGTCTCCTGCACCTCGGGAACAGCCTGCCGTACCTACGAAAGCGTGGCACAAAAGTCCAAGAAGGGGAGGGGCTCCAGACCTGCTGCGGAGCAGCAGATTCGTTAAACGGTGCCGGTGGACCACCGAATCCCAGCATGATTTTGCACTGTTCACACAACTACTAGTTAAGCTCAACTCAAATTTTAAATTTAATTTAAATTGATAAAAGTTTATTTAAAATTGAGTTTAATTAAATTTATTTTTTTACTTTTACTATTTATTTTACATATAATATTATATATAGAATTTTTAATTAACTCTTATATATATATATTATATTCATGCATATAAAATAGTTTACTATATATTTAGAAAATCTATATATATATTATTATATATATAATGAGTTGATATTAGTTAAATAGATTTATTTTGAGCAATTAAATTTCAAGTTATAAAAACATTGAATAAAATTTGAGCGAAATAAAACTCGAGCGAATTTTAATTGAATTTTGAGTTTCGGGTATTTTGCTTTATGTTTAAGGTTATATTTTATTATAATTTTTTTAATAGAGGCAATTATATATATGGCAATAAAATCTAATGATTTTATAAGTTTTACACTCAAAGAATTAATATTAGATATTGGCCATAAAAAATTATTTAAAAATTATAATATTTGTTACATGTATGTCACAATTATTGTGACATGAGTTATAATTTTCATATAATTTTTGTGATTAATATTTAATAATAAAAATTTGAGTATAAAATATAAAAAATAATTAAATTTTGATAATTACATATATTTTTTTATTTTTTTAATTAGTTTGACATATTCCTTTGTTATCTAAAAATGATGTTTTATTTAATCAATTTTCACTCGAGCTCAAAAAATAGTTCTAAGCTCACTCAAAATTTATTTGAATTTGGCTCTAGCTTGAGTGTAATTTTGAGTCTAATTTGAGCCAATATTGACTTTCTCAATATAAACTCAAATCAGTTCAAAAATATTATTTTAGTAAATACATAAATATATATTTAGATGTGTATATATTTTTTATTTTTATATAATATTACATATATATATATATGTTTAAAAAATACGTAAATATAACTTATTTTAGGCTACGTTGCAATGAATACTAAAAGTATAATTCACGTACAACTGTAAAAATTATCTTTTTATTTTATTTTTGCCTTCATCTTCTATCGAATATATTTGATTTTCTTTATATTTATGATATTATTATTATCTTATGTTTACTACTGTAGCTAATAACAGCTGCGTTTTTATTTTTTATTAAAAAAAAAATCTGTGACTCTAATTTGATTCAATTATTTTATTTATATTTGAAGACATATTTTGGCTGATTTTCAATTTATCTGATACATAAATTTTTTCTGAACTAACCAGCTCTGATCACCTTGGTGTTACCTTGAAAATATTATTTTTTAAAATTTCGGAATTATTTCTTCGTTGATATGAATTATAAATGAATTTTTTAAAAAAAACAATTTAATATTATTTTGTCTTCACAACGGATGACTCTAATAAACGCTTCCACCGCCATTCATTTCATTTTTTTAACACACCCCATCATGCGGAGGACGGACGGCCAGGCGGCCTCCGACCGATCTTTCTAAACAAATCTCAGCCGTCGGATCTTATCCGCCGCTCAATCGGAAGGTTAGCGTCCGCGTCACACAACGGCACAAGCCCGCGTTGATGCCACGTGGCCCCTTTCAATTCGCCTACCGGAGGGTCCCCTGTGGAAGTGGGTGATGGGTGCTCGTGTCATCAAATCAAGCTGCGATGGTGGGCTTCCGCAGACCAAGCCAAAAACGTCCACGTCATCAACGTGTCACGTGCTTGCTGGGTTGACGCGTGGGAGTGCCGGTGGGACCCATACGCCTCGGCTGGCGAGTTCAGCCTGCTACGTGTCGGCCGGCGAAGCCGCCTCTGACATCTCGGGCCGGGCCAATCTCGGGTTGGGTCGGGTCAGTTTGGGCCAGGCTCAGTTCGATTAAAGTATGAAAAGTCTGCCTTCATCTTTTTCACACTTTTTTATTGAGATAATTACTTATATATCACACAATTTAATTTTATTTATACTTATATTCATCTATTTTTAATTAATTACGTTATGTTACTCAAAAACATTATAAAATCTTACATACACACGTTTAAATTAAAATTTAATCGAAATCTATTTGAAAAAAATATTTTATTACTAAATCATTAAAATTATATTTTTATTATTAATGGTACATATTTTTCTCTTCCAAAATATCACACTAAAGTGTTGATTTGTCCTAAAATTAATTCAGTTCGCAGATGTCTCCTTCCTTTGCCGCCACCTAAACATTAAGATTTTAGGATCTTCACTCAAAATATATTTAAATATCCTTAAAATAATATGATGAACGACTCAGATTTTTTGTAATCTAACTATAATTAGGTTATTAAAAAATTATGATAACTCATTATAATAGAAATAAATTAAAATATGTGTATGTAAGATTCTATAATGTTTTGAGTGTGCATAGCATAATTAATTAAGAATTGATGAGTAAAACATAATCAAAATTAAATTGTGTGGCATGCAGTTAATTATCCTTTTTTTTCTTCTGAAATGTTTTCCAATTTTAGTTCAGTGTATGTTTGACTTACAATCCCATTTTAAACTTATATTGGAAGCAATATTTTAATGATTAGTACTGTTAAAAAAAATAAAAATAAAATAATTAGTACTATTTAATTGCGTTATAAGCCATATTTTCTCAATTATTCACATAATAATATGCTCATGAAAGGTGAAACACCTTAAAAGGAGTGAAGCATCTAGAATTCGATCATCATCGATCAATGCTCAAACTCTAGCACTCAGGTATCTATATAGTTAGTCAGCAATACAACGAAAATCTAAGTAAAAGATTCTAATCGTTATTTTTCTAAAAAAGTTTTTACATACAGAACATAAAATTTATACAAAATTATGCATTTCACCATCAATTCGTAAATATTACCACTATCACACCATATTCATTTAAATTTTATGCATTTCACATATTTTATATACTTTATAACATTATATATAAATTAAAATGCATAAATTCATTAATATTTAAATTCTAATATATATTTTTATTTTTTACTGTAAGCACATCAATTTTCTTACTTCAATTAAAAATTATAGTCATGTGGATTTAAATTTGGCACCCTAATTGGAAATTTTAAATAGGATAAATAAATTAAAATACATAAATTCATAAATATTTAAATTGTTATTTATATAAATTAATTTATTTTATAATATTTAATTAATATATTAATAATATAGTTAAGATCAAGGCCAATTTAGAAAAGTGAAGTTCACAATTAAAAAATATGGTGTGAAATATGTGAAATGCGTAAAATTTAAATGAATATGGTGTGATAGTGGTAATATTTATGAATTAACAGTGAAATGCATAATTTCGTATAAATTTCATGTCCTGTATGTAAAAATCCCTTTTTTAAATTACAAGAAAAGAGAGATCTTCTCAAAATTGAACAAAGTAATTGAAGGGAGAATTACATAGAGTAACTTTAATTAAGAAAAATTACATATTTTATTATCAAATTTAATATATTACGTATATCACACTAAAATCTTAAAAATTACATATTTAAAAAAAAAATTGAAAAAAATTATGAATTAAATTAATGATATATTTTTATAAATTTTATCCTATTATGTATGACTCGTAAGTTTATAATAGAGTATCACGTTAAAGTTTAAGATTTAACTTTTAGTATTTAGCTTTTTAGTATTAAGATAATTTAGGGCATAAGATTTAATATTTTAGATTATAAGTTATAATTTAAGGGCCAAAAATTTGGAGTTTAGTATAATTTTATTCAAAACTAACGTAGAATATATAATTTTATAATGTTTTAGTATAATATACGTAATATTTTATTTTTAATGATAAAATATATAATTTTTATTAATTAAAATGTCTTCTATATAAATAGCTAGTTATTAAAAATTAGTTCATTTATGCAATGATTTTTGACACGTTTAATTGTAGCATAGACTTAGACTAATAAACTTTGTAGCATTCATACATATTTTCAATAAAAAGTTTAAAAGATAAATTATTTATAGGCCTTTGAGATTTATGGTTTAATTGTCGTTCTCTGATTCATTTGTCTTTGATTTAAGGCCTTGTTTGGTTCAATTTTTTTTTTCGAACAAGAACAAAAAATATTTTTATTTTTTAAATTTAATGAAAAAAAATTTTATTTTAATATTAAAAAATATGTAAAATATGAAATAATTTAAATTCTAATATTTGTATTTATATTAGATGTAAAATAAAATTAATTTTTATAATTAAAATTTGTGTTGAAAAAAAAAATTATCTTCAACCAAACGAGACCTTAGAGTAAGTGTAGTTTTACTTTCTAACTAAAAATTATATTTTTGTTACATCATTTCATTATATTTCAAGCTTATATAATATTTGAAAATCTGCAAAATAAAAATTATAAAAATTCATGATGAAGACTTATATGAAACTTTAATCTAAAAAATTTGTCCAAAAAAATTTCACATGCTGTCAAGAATAGACTAAGGAAATCTGGGCCTGTTTGACTCCAAGTCATTTTGATCTTATTTAAGACCAAAATAATATTTGATTAAAAATAATAAATAAATAAATAAATAAATTTTATTGCATTTTTTTATAAAATTTAATATAAAAAATTTATTTTATTTCATATATTTAATTATTTTTAATAAAACTATCAACTTATTTCACATCTTTAAAGAATGAAATATTTTAGTATAGGATGTAAAATAAAGTTTATAGTTTTATTGAAAATAATTGAGTATGTTAAATAAATTAAATTTTTTTATATTAAAATTTATGTAGAATATAATAAAAATTTATTTATTTATTTATTATTTTTAATCTAGTACCTTTTAGCCTTGAATAATACCAAAATAGTCTTAGGGCTAAAGTACTTCATGAAAGTAAGAAGCCAACGAACAGTTGCTATTAACACGTGGTTTCAGTACTGCATCACAGCCATATACGTGACTCCCAGGTGACACTAATTTCTTATTTAAATACTATTATTCTTGTGGGTCCCAAGCCTCGGCCACGAGGGTTCGGCCAAGCATCGTTCACGACCCTTGGGAGGATTCCTTGGTAACATCGATGACGATATTCCTCAACTGCATCTGTCGCAGTTGGCGTGGCTCAACCATGCCGTTTCCCGTACAAAACACTTTTTTCAGACAGACAAATCAAGGACTGCGTGCTCCAGCCCTCACGAATCTCTAGAAGTAATGCCAAAGATCAAAAAGTTAAGCTCTCAATTTACTGCTGCCTACAAATATTCTTTTAGAGGCTTCAGAAAAAAGAAAGAAGGTTGGAGTAGAATTTTTCTCACCCCTTTGTAACAAGAGCTCTCTCTCTCTCTCTCCCCCCTCTTCCTCACCCTTTGTACTGGTCTTCTGACCACCCCTTTGATTCATAAAAAAATTTTCTTTACTAACGCTCGGGGCTCTCTTTTCTTTTCTCTCTATCTTTTGGGACCCCTTGTATCCTACGTCAACAACTGCCTAACTAGCACCGATTAAGATCGACAAACTATAAATTAATCAATATTTCAAGGACCTAAATATCATCATTCAAAATCATATACTAGAGACAGATAGAAGGAAGGAAAAGTTCAGGGACTTATAAGCAATTTTTCAAATGTTAAAAGGGCTTGCGTGCTGCCTTTTTGTTTCTCTTCTTTCCGGTTTCCTTCTCTCTCTATCTCTATTTACCTGTCAAGTAGATGAACTTCGATTACACTATCTAACGTAAATTACCTACAGATTCCTATACTTTAAATCTATTAACAAAATAGTCCATATTTGTGTAATATCTTTCAAATTTCAATAATATAGGTCCTTACAAATATCCCACATTAGTTTTGAAGTTTTCTTTTTTGAAATCATTAAATAATAATACTACTAATTTTCATGCTTTATTTGAAAATTATAATGATATAGTTTGAATCCGGGATCTGTTGATATCTATGCACATTTTATCCCTAATGAGCTAGGAGATCCTTATTATAAGTTATTTAAAATTAAATATATTAGGAACTCAAAAATTTTAAAATTAATAATCATCAGCCTCCCTCTTGTCTCCTGTCGCATGAATACCTCCTATTTGTCTTATGAGGGCGATGTTCAATATCAATGAAATCAACTTTCATAAATGAAAATAGTTATTTGGGAAACGTATGATCATCATCTCCTCCATTGCCATCATATAAGTTATTGGCATAGTTGGCTATAGCATACTTGAAGTTTCATTGCATGCTTCTTACACCTGTTTTCAATTTTGATGAGGATCGATTATTTTGTACTGATATGTTAAATTCTGCTGTTATGGTATTATAGATTATAGTAAAATTTTAAAACAAAATTTCACCACCTGCACTTAGAGATGTGGTGGCAGTAGCCTAAGGGTTGATGCTGAACATGAGATCGAGATAGAGATATATGTATAGAGAGAGAAAAGAGGCATACCGACAATAGTGCGGGCATTACTGCTATAGGATGGAGACTAAGAATAGAAAGAGTGAGACTAAAAGAAAGAGAAAATTAGGGAGGTACTGTATTATATCTATTATCAAATTTTAGAAAATTTAGTTAAATAAAAGGTAAAAGTATATTTTCAAGTGTATATAAGGGAGATTTCTAATATATTCTTAGTTAGGCATATCCAAGATAAAGAAAAAATTTGGGTACATTCATGATATTTAAATTTCATTAGAAAAATATCCTTATAATAAAACATGATTATGCAAATAATAAATAAAAATTACATAAAAAGTTAAATACAAAAATTTAAAGATGGTTAGGTCAAATGTTCTATTCTATAGTATAAATCCTTAGCTCAAGTCTATGCTGTGGTGCCTATGATTTTATAAATAGATCTATCACTCTAAAAAGTAAGATCAAATTCTACACATTAGATCTAGCTATCATTTTTAAAGATAAATTTAAATCTCACACAACTTGATCTATTATTCTAAATGCCAATAATTAAGAGCAAGTACAGCTCTTTCTTAGTACAATGAGTGATGCACAATGATTGAGATGCTTAAGAATTTACAGATAAATTTTAGTTCCTTTTATTTTCTCTCGTGCTGAATTATGAATTAAAAGTTAATTAATTCAATTCATCCTTGAGAGGTCTTCATCCTTCTTTTTTCATGACATTTTATATTGAAACTTATACTCCATCTATACGGTGTAAAATTTTGTTTTGCATAGTACTTCAACACAATATTAAATGATCATTATTTTGATTTGTTATCATCAAACAAGCAAAGACTATCTACAATTTTATAGCCAATATAACATGTGCATGGTGAGCAAATTTCTAGCACGGATGAGGTGAGGAGGCCTCAGTGCAAAGAGGAGGAGATCTTGACGATGCGGATAAGCGTGATAGAACAACCAGAGATGAGGATATTGAGGTTGAGATGAAGCACATGACAGAGCGGATATATATTTCAGTGTTTTAGTGGTATAGGGATTGTGGAGTTATAACATTTAAATTGTAGGGACTGAAATTTAATATTTTCAAAAATTTGGACCAATTCGTTAGTATTGTAGAACTGTAGGAAGCTGTCTGTATTTTATCGTCATTTTATTGTAATCTTCAATGGTGTCGATCGCGTAATCAGACAACAAAATAAATCCAAAGGGCAAGAAAGAGAGAGAGAGAGAGAAAGAGAGAAAGAGAAAGATAGAGAGCGAGAGAGAGAGAGAGAGATGGAGGGGAGAGCGGAAGAAAGCAGGCCGCCGCCGCCGCCGCCACCCTCTGGAAGGAGATCTGGGGAGGCGGCTGCGGGAAAGGACAGGCCGTACAGGGGTGTACGGATGAGGAAGTGGGGGAAGTGGGTGGCGGAGATACGGGAGCCAAACAAGCGATCGAGGATATGGCTGGGGTCCTACACCTCGCCGGTGGCGGCAGCGAGGGCCTACGACACAGCCGTCTTCCTCCTTAGGGGCCGGTCGGCGCTGCTCAACTTCCCGGAGGAGCTCGCCGTGGACGAGGTCGTCGGCGGCGATCTCTCGGCGGCGTCGGTCAGGAAGAAAGCGACTGAGGTCGGCGCACGCGTGGACGCTCTGCAGGCCGGAATCCCCTCTCCTCCGCCGCCGCCGCAGGCGACGGCCGTTGCTGCTGCCGCGAGGTCGTGTAAGAATCCTGACTTGAACCAGCAGCCGACGCCGGAGACTTCCGACGAGGAGTGACGATAAGGTTTGACCACAAGTCTCATCAGTTTTGATTGTTGTAAATTCCATCGCCAGAGAGAAGCGCGCGCCTACGTCGCAGCGTCGCCGAAGAAGATGGGTTGAATTGGGCGGCGGCTGGAGGGGGGGGGGAATTCGCCGGCGGCCGGCGGGCGTGCAAAGGCGGAGTTTTTTTTAACGGAAGCGGGGGGGTCCCTATCTCTCCCTTGGTGTGCGAGGAAGAAAAATACGATTTTGAAAAAAAAAAAATGAAAATAAAATAAAAATCATGTTTTTAACGTATATTTCTAGGTATACTGTTGAATTTATTTGTTTTAAAATGATTTCTTCCTTGCTTCTTAGTGCTTACATATATGCCTTTTATTTATATATACATACATATATATATATATATATATGATAGCAACGGGAAATATTAGGAGAACGAATATACAAATATATTATCATCTTTTATTACTCATAACTTTAGCTGATTTTTTGTTGATTACTAAAAATTTACAATATGACATCATGGCTTCCCAATTTCAGATTTTGAATTAAGTTTTTCGATTATTTTTAATATAATTTTGAAAAAAAAGTTTCATACTGTGAAGCTGATCAATGAGCTACAGATATATTATCAATAGAAAATTATATTATTTAATTTGTATATAATCTAGCTAGCCATGAATATTAAGTTTAGGTATATGAACGTTTGTTATATGTTACATTAATCACGATAGAATTCGTCACTTTTCGAATCTAAAATGATTTGAGATCAGGGTTTTATTGCTGTTAATTATTCGGGCAAGAACATAATTTGATAGGGCTTGAGATTTATTATTGTAATTTTGGATCAGGATTTGATAATAGACAATCTGATCAGAAATTAATCAAAATGATTAAGAAATTAATTCTTATGCTGATTCTGGATGAATCATGGAATTAATTTGAAAAATAAATAAGGTTAATTTTGCATAATTAAGTTGAAGTTTGATTATTTCAAGAAATATGTACTATGAAATTGATTTTATGTTTATTTATGTAATATGGATGACATAGAAATGATATTTTATGACCTTTTGAAAAATAAATAAAATTAGAAAATTAAATATGTACTATATATATATATGAAATTGATCTTATGTTTATTTATGTAATGTGGATGACATAGAAATGATATTTTTTTGACCTTTTGAAAAATAAATAAATAAAATTGATGCAAATAATCACAAATAATACAGATAAGGAATAGTTAAGAAGTGGATAATAATAGGCCATAATGTTGATGGTGATATATAAGAGAAATTCAAGGAACTATGGACTAAGCAGGGAGATTGGACTTTTGATTGTGATGGTAGGTACATTGCACTATGCTACTGTTTAATTTTGCTCGAAACTTAAAATTTGCTTGAAATTTTCACTCAATTCGAATTTGAAATCAGCTCGATTGACATAGTAGAATCGATATATATATACAACCCAAGTTTGATTCAATCTTTGTAAATTAAGAAAAATATTATTATAATACTTACATTTATATGTACATATATGAAAAATAATTAATATATACAATGAACAACTCATAAAATATATGTTTGTAATAAAAAAAATAAGTAAATTACTTTCATTAATGCTATCATACTTGACAAGTTTAATACTTAATTGAAACAAGATTTTATTTAGTACAAAAGGTTGATTGCCTAACTCGTATCAATTAACTCAAATTTTGACTTGAATTCGAGAAAATTAAATTTGAAATCGAAAACCTAACGAACTCATGCAATTCATTAACTCTATTTATTGCTGAAGAATTAGTTAATAAGAGAATAAGATTGATGATTATGTAATAAATTTGTTGGATAGTGATCATTCAAACTTAAATATATTTGATTTTTTTATTTTTTATTTTCTTTCGAATACTATAATTTTTTTTTTCATTTTGTTCGAATTTAAGGTCTACCTGCTTGTTCTTAAGCAGTTAATGATCTCCAATTTAGATCCTTATATTAGGCTAGAAAATCACCACAAATCTAATTATATGTTATATATAATTGCTAACTCATAAATTTAAATCAACCTATTCAAATAAATTAATTTAATTTCATATCATCTCAATATATACTATTTACAACATAGTACGATTATTTCACATATATAGATATATACTACATGTGGAAATATGTTATACACGTGTGTATATATATATATATATATATATATATATATATATATATATTCCAACTTGTGGTTAGGATTATTGGTCATTAATTGGATTGAGTTGAGTTTGATGATCATGCCCGTATTCAATCTTATTTTAAATTTATTGTTCAGTCTTTGTTCGTAAATGTGTAAAGCTTTTGACTACTTTATTAAAGCTCGGTTTATCGGGCTCAAATTTAAATCTTGTAATTGAACTATCTATAAAACTAGCTTGTATCAAGTTATAAGTAAAACAATTTATAAACAATCCATGGAGTATTAAATTAAGTTATCAATTAAATAGAAACGATCTAAAAGATAAATACTTTGTTATTCTTGGGCAGTAATACTAAATAATAGTAATGTCACTAAATATATTATAATGCTAAAAATATATATAATTAATCAATTCCATGATGTTTATATGCATGCGTTGTTTATGGATAGAGAGACGAATTTAATATTATTATTTTCAAGCATGCTCATTTAAGAGTCAAGCTTTTTAATAATGTTTAAACTCGTTCGTTAAATTTGATAAACTAACGCATTAAAAACTCAGTGTATTCTTGAATTCTAATTAAAAGCATGCAAAAGAAAAGCTTTATTCAAATATGTGATTTTTTTTTTTTGAAATTCATGACCTCGGTCTCATCTATAACTTTATATTCATCATAATTTATGAATAAATGAAGTTCTAAACTAAGTTATTCAAGGTAACAGGTAAAGATTTCTCACTTAATTTGAAGAAAATAGTTTTGTTCTCCACTTTCTTAAAGGTTCTGAATTCATTAGTGGGAGGTGAGACTAAAACAAAATGAAAAAAAAAGTTGGTGGTAGGTCGGTACGTCAGTAGCAATTATTCTCTTAGGTTGGCCGAATATTCAGCCGGCCAATAGAGGCGCCACGTCAATAGTAGGGCCCACTCAATATTGTTGATTTGGCAAGCATTATGTTTGGTGAGCCAAATGGAAAAAAAAAATTGGTCAATCAATGGGTCTCATCCTCTTGTTTGATTAAGTTGAGTTTAAAGAACATTTAAAAAAAAATCTTACTAATTTTTTGAAATTGTGGATTGATCTAGCTAGTACAAAGCTTGTTGAATAAGTCCATTCAAGGCCACTTATGCCAATTTGTTATCAAGCATAGTTAGTACGTACTTGTATTCGTTGAAAGATCTACTGGTTTAAAAGCTCAAAGATGTCCTTGAAGTATTTAAGTCAGTTTTGTTCTTGAATTTATGAGGCATCAAGGTTATATATCAAGATCATAGCTAGAGTGAAAGGTGAATTGTTCTGCGTAAGCTCATCAATGAGATTAACGAGATATCATACTATTTGTCACCTTTTAATATGTATTGGATTCTATAGAGCCGCCTTTGGTTTTCACCAAGTGGGGAATGTTGTCGCATCTTAGTTGTTTGAATATATTGTATGATAGTGAAGTTTAGTAGAGCAGTACAAAATTCTTTTATGAGAGGACGTTTAACAACTAATCATCTGCATCATCTAGCCTGATAGTTAGTTTAGATATTTTTCTTGTATCATTGTATTGGTTGGTCGAGGAGTCAAGTGATCAGGACTATGAGGGTTGATGATGGGAGCAGCATCTCTTGGAGTTTGAGAATCCAACATTAGATATTAAGAAGAGAAGCATGTGGGTTTCATCTTTCATGAGATTAATAAGTCAATAATATAAAAATATACTAACTAAATTAAATAGAAAGAAAAATAATAAAAAAAGTGCTAATAATGATTTTCTGTTAAAATATCTATAGAGTACTTGTAAATTAATATTTATATTTAATTTTTTTATTTGATGTAAAATAAATATAATATATTCATTTTATGTTTTAATTGTAGAAATTCTCACATTTGTAGAACAGAGTTTCATAAAACATGATTTTTTGAGTCAATAAAAAATTATGGCATATATTATGTTGAAACTATTGTAACTGTTGAAACTATAAAAATCGATATTTTCAATTTATGAGCAAAATTGAAAATAAAATCGAGTTTTAAAGCCTCGAGTAAAACAACTGTGTTATACAACACAATGATGATATATAAAATTGGTTGGGACCTAGTTGAAATCCTCGGTTGAAGTGAGCGACCTTTTTAAATGTTTTGGGCTTGCAAACAATTGGTTTCAAACTTTATGGACCCAGAAGTAATTCAGCAACCCACTGTTTTCTAATTACAAATTTAGGCCCACGGCCCACTTACCCACCGCCACTAGGCTGTTATCTAATTTCAATCGGGTCCTTGAAGTTGAATATATCTTATAAATTGACCGTACTTTGGCAATAGTTTCAACAAGGTCCCAAATGTTTATTGCATCATTCAATTAGGCTCCACACTTATGTTCATTCTCTGATTATGAAAATAAATTTGTGCATAAACTGATGTCTTTTATGTCATAATAAAATTTTCTCGCATCAATTTTTTGCACAGAATTCCCTCTAACATTAAATCTAGAAACTATAAAACGTGAAAAAAAAATTACATGTGGATGCTTGGCAATCAAAAAATACAAAACTTCATAAGTTAACGTTTTCATTTATTCGTGCCAATGTAGCATACATTTTAAGACTATATTTGACATTTAAAATTTTATAAAAAGAAAGATCTAATTATCTAGTTTGAAAACATTTTAAAAATATTAATGACAAGTTCTCAAACTATGGCACCTAAAAATAATTTAACCACCAACGCTTTTTGTATTATTATTTTCCATTAAAGTCTAAACTAGAGCTTGTTCAATGATTAATAATATATGCATTTATTACAATTTTCAATCAATTTAATATTAAAGCTAAAATTATTATTATTTTTTTCTTTAACTTAAATTAACCTTTTTAGATTAAACTCTGAAGACAATTAATTTAAAATAGTTTTTGAAATGAATAATAGTCTATTGGGTATTTTGCAAGTAATAAATGAAAAATAAATACAAAAAATTCGTTACCAAAACGCTCAAAAGGAAAATAATAATTTTAAATAAAAATTGAAAGCTAATTTATTATTATTTTTTTCAGAGTTAATTTATTAATAATAATATTTTTAGGAAATAAATGTGACAAGTTAAAACCTATATTTAAACGACCTAATTAACACTTTAAAAGTTACATAAAACTTAAATAAAAACTAAATTTATTCCCTAGATCAACATCATTTAATATATTAAAAATCATTTGAAAAATGATTAAATATCCACTTCTAAAATGTTAAACCTTTTTCATCTCAAGGAAATAAATATTTTTTGAGAATTTGAAAAGTCATATAACTCATGTATTTCATGTGGAATTGACAAAAAAAAAAAAAAAATTAAACAAATCTTGAGTGAATTAACATTTGATAATTTTCTTACCTTTAAATCAACTAAATTAGAGTGATGATCATGTGATTTTCAATTTTCAAAAATTAATTCTCAATGTCAAAATTGCAATTAATTGTAAAAATTGTTGAAATAAAATTGATCCTCAATTAAATGATTATCAGGCCCCTAACACATCTATATTATTATTTTAGGTGAAATTACATTTCACCAAAAAAAGTTGCCTTTATTATTTATTAACCTCCAAAAAAAATATTGACATCTATTCCAAGTTTGATGAATAATTGTAATTTACTTCTTAATTATAAGGGTAAAAATATTTAATTATTAATATTTTTGCAAGTTTGATGAATAATTGTAATTTACTTCTTAATTATAAGGGTAAAAATATTTAATTATTAATATTTTTGCAATTTTGAGATCAAAATTATAGGATAATATATATAAATATTTAATTTTCTTTGGAACTTAATTTAGTAATGAGAATAATTTTGAAAATTATATATATATATAATTTTTATTTAAGTAGATTTTAGTTCAAATAGTTTCAATATCAAGAAGGTAATTTTTTTATTAAATTTAAAATGGATTAAAATCCTTCACTACCTGTTTTTTTTTTTATTACAAGTATCCTACAAATATAAATGTTAGCATTTGATGAATAAGTTAATATTTAATTTGACAAGAGATAAAATTTTTATTTTTATTTAATTCATTAATATTTACAGACAAGCTTGAATATAACTTTAAGAGCTCGATTGCAAAATAAATGATTTCCAATAAGCCAACTTCTTCTTAGTTAATTAGAGTATGATTTTGGGTTCAATGAATTTAAATAAGTTTTCGATTGAAATAAGAAAATATATATTTTTTAAATAATTTTTTAAAAAAAATTATGAAATAAATACTGATATATTTTTATAAATTTTATCATATTATGTAAATTTATAAGATCATAATAATGACTTTTATCTCACTAGACTGAGTTTTAAGTAGATTATATATATAATTAATTTATAAAATTAAAATTTTAGAGTTTATATTCTAGTATTTTTAGAATTTAGGATAAAATTTTTAATATAAAAGTAATTTAAGATATAGGATTTAGTGTTTTGAATTTTAGGTTATGATTTTAAGATATATGATTTAAAGTATAACGAAATTTTATTTAAAAATAGTATAGAATGTGTAATTTTTTGACAAATAGCATGTGGTATAGTAATTTTTTCAAATATTTGTAATGTTAATGTCATTATTTTGATAATAAAATTTATATTGAATAATTAACCTTTTGGTTTCTTTAAGAACATTAAATCAAAATATTAATATTTTTAATTTTAATTCTTAACGACATATGTTAAGTTTAATTGCATGTTGCAGAGTTTATACATTGAGAAGATTAAATTATAAACACAAACAGAAAATATACAAAATTCATTTATAATATTATTTGTAATTTGTATGCTCAAGATCAACTCAAAATTAAATAAATCCTGATCATAGAAATCAACATGATTTAAAATAAAAAAAAATTATTTCGAGTTGATTAGTTCTAACCAGATCACAGGCTATAAACTCATTAGAAATTTTTTTAAAAAAAATCGATAAAAAAAACACATTTTTTTTTTTGTGTAATAGTGAAGTTTGAAGTTTGAACATAAATCTACGGCATTTCGGATTTCCCCACTTTCTTCTTCCGAATCATTGCCGGCTGAAGCAAATGGAGAAGAAGATCATGGTCTTGTGAGAGAATGTGAGCCGTTCGGATGCAGCCTGTTGGGGAATCCTGATGATACTGCAACACAGCCGGAGCCGGCGCCGGAGGAAACACGCGGCGCAGATGTGGCAGCAGGAGGCGCCGGCCAACCGACGCCGGTTGTCAATGATCGATGGTCACCTTCTCTCGTCCTTGAAACACCAGTGAACCCATTGCCGGTTCTCCAATCAAGCTCCGGTGATGCCGCCGGAAACCACCGCATGTCGCCGGAGCTTTCTTTCACCGATGATGCCGATCGACCAAGGCTCAAATCGAGGTTGTGCTCGGTCGGGCGAGCTGAAACAGGGAACGAAAGCTTCAAGCAAAAGATGATGAAATCTTGATTGAGCTGACGAAAAACTACTTACTGGGGGTGGATTCCAGTTCTTCAGCATAAATGCTGGGGTCGAAGTTTGTCAACGCTTCCTTCCCGTTGAATCTGATTGCAGCTTTATCGTAAGCCCTGAGAAGAAGATGAAGGAAGAAGATTCAGGGAAGTAAAAAAATGGCAGTTTTGATGCCGGGAAGGTAGACCATGAATTACCTCGCCGCCGCCTCCTCTGTGTCGAAGAGGCCCAAATAAACATATCTGCGAAACAGAGGAAGAGGAAGGTGTTAAAAACAGAGGATGCATCCATGGCGGAATGTTGAAACAAGTAGGAGCCTGTACTTCTTCCCTAAGAACTGGCCCATTCTAGCCTCCCACCTCCCACATTTGTGGAGGGTGACTCCTCGAAACTTTGAGCTTCCTCTTGGGCAACCCGTGCTCTGCCGCCGGAGCACAAGAACGAACTCTTCCTTGCTCAAACTGCCCATCTGCCATCAGCCACTGATCAGGAAAAATTCAAGGATTTGATGCAAAACTTAATCCAAAACCTGCTTGAGATCATCTTCGTAATTTTGCAAACTAAAGTTTGTGTCAGCGTTGACCCCTCTGAACTTGATGGCGGCTCGATCGTAAGCCCTGCAGCAGATATTCCTTTGTTCAGAATTGGATTTTGAACCCATCTCCATTAGAGAAGGAAGGGAGGTCAATGAAGAAGAAAGTTACCTCGCTGCGGCATGAGCAGTATCAAATCCTCCTAAAATATCAAACAAACACCAAAATTAGAGAGAAACAAAGCATCTATGATTCAAAACGAGCAAGAAGCAATATTTACCCAAATAGACCTGTTTTCCTGAATCCCTGGACAGTGTGAAATGAATGAATCGATGAGATATTGATAAGCAGAAGGCAATAAAGAATAGAATACAACTAATAATATAAAAATTTAATTTTTACTTTGAATTGTTCTAAGTTCTAACCATATGTGGGATTCCCAACGGCCGGTCCGCCGGTAGAATGTCACTCCCCTGTACTGCGAGCTCCTCGACCTTGGCCCACGCCGGATCTTCTTAGCCGGCTGCTCTGAGCCCTCCCGGACGTCTGCAGGCGGCGACCGACGGAAATCAAAGCCTACCCAGTTGGCCCTCGGCTGCTGCTCCTCCCCGGAAGGGAAGAACTTGTGGGTCACCACCACCGTCGGTGTTCCTCGGACGGAGACGCCGGAGATCCTATCCATCCCGCCGCCGGAATCCCCTTCCCCCTCTTCGGACGCCTCCATGACCACCGCCAACGATCCTGAGTCCTCAATGTCGAATCCCATGTCCTTCCTCTGCGAGAAGCCTTCCCCATCATCCGCCTCGTCCGAACCTCCCGACGGCACCTCCACCGGCTCCATGTTTTCCGGCGTGTCGTTGAGATCCCACATCTTCCTTTCTCTCTACTCTACTTCTGCGAGACCTCTTTCCGCCATTGAACGGGGAAGGAGCCGGGAGAAGCAACTTTTGCCGAACTTGGTGCCGCCCAACGATTTCGTGAAACAGAGGATTTTGTGTAAACTGGGAAGCAGGAAGGTTGATATCTGATTTCACATAAATTCGAAAAATAATATTTTTTTAATCTCTCCAAAAAACTTTTTTGGACTAATTTGTAATATTTTTCAAATCTCAAAAGCTCAAATACAATTTACTTTTTATTTTATATTATAATATTAAAATATATTTTTTTATTTTCTCTATCTAATTTAAACCATTCAAATTACCTCAAAACGGCATTCTTATTAAACAGTTAACCATAAATTTATCTAATGTAAAATTACAAGTAAGTACTATTTATGTTTACTAAACAATAAACATCTATGTGTGAGTAAAATTTTAAAAATAAAAATCAGCTGACAAATTTATTTCAATCACGAAAAAAAAATTATGGGCTAAAATAAAAACATCAACACATTATCTAATTATGATATATGATGTATTTAGGCTTAATTCAATAAGTAACTTAGCGGATTAATGTGACGATTTAAGAACGAAGGAGGCGGAGAGTGATCGCTGAGGTAATGTACATATGAAGTAAATCAAAATTATTTGAACAAGGAGCAGCTCGTAGTAAGTTTCTAAGTGGAATAGCACATGAATGAATAGTCCTACATAAAAAAATGAATGAATTTTTTGGACTGTATAACTAGAGATAACATGATTTCAAATAATAAAAATGTCTTTTAGGATAAAGTCATGAGGCTAATGATAAAAAAACTCTATAGTTAAACGTATTTAAACTGAAATAGTAACGAGATAAATGACTTTACTGGGAAATATTCAAATCACGTATTCTCAAAAATCACAACAAATAATATCTTTGTACTTGAATCACGCGATGTTATAACTAAAGTCTTAATCCGCTAGACAATCAAATGGATTAAGCCAAATCTATCATTGATCTATTTATTGGTCAATCTATTGACATTATATAAAAAAGAGCAATTACGCTCAGGTCCCTGAGTTTAACGCTTAATATCTCGCAGGTCCACATTTTTAAAATTAAACATCGGGTCCCTGAGTTTTAATAAATTATTAAAAGGGTCTTTCTTTACTTTTTTTATAATTAAATTTTTTTAAAATTACCGTTTTACCCCTGCCATTCTCTCTCTCCTCCCGATCCGACGCACGCGCTGGCAGTCGCTCGACACGCTGGCGGCCGCGCGGCCCGTGCACGTGCGCCGGATCGGGAGGAGAGAGAGAATGATAGGGGTAAAATAGTAATTTTAAAAATATTAATAATAAAAAATAGAAAAAGACCCCATTTGATATTTATTAAAACTCAAGAACCCCAATGTTATAATTTAAAAAAACGTGGATCTGCGTGATATAAGCGTTAAACTCAAAGAACTGAGTATAATTTGCCCTATAAAAAAGAGAATTCAGTGATAAAGCATGCTAATGTTACAAATGGGAAAATTATATATATATATGTCATAAAATACATGTTTTATACTTAAATTTTTAATATTACATATTAATCACAAAAATTAGATAAAAATTATAGTCTTTGTTTCATCCACAATTTTGTGACGTGAGTTGTCATTTTTATGTGGTTTTTATGAATAATATATAATATTAAAATTTTGAGTATTAAATATATAAAATAATTAATATGTAAATTTTTCTTTGTAAAAATTTGGGAGACCTATGTGTTGATCACGATTTAAAACCTCAAATTTGGGCCGTAACGCTACCCTCCCAAAATTTTAATAAGAATCTACCTAGTGAGTAAAATGTGAAGGAAGCTCGACGAACAAATATTACATCCTTATTCTCGAAACATCTCTGATGTTTCTTCTCTTAAGAGTTAACAGGATAACAAGATAACGACGCATCCGAACATTTTTTCTTCTTTTTTTTCCTTCGTATTTAATTTACATATACATCTGTTGTACTCAAATTTACGTCTTGGTGGATTTAAAATTGTCAAGAATAGCAGTTTTTTCCCCAATTTTGACGAATTTTTCATAAATACTCTGTCCACTTTTTTTTATGTCTAAGTACAATAAGTTCTCGTTTAATTTGGTCGTAAAAAACCTCAAATATTTTTATAAAAATCTTCAAACAAACTTTGAAAAATGAATAAAAAAATTAAACTACACTGAAATAAACTAATTTTAAATCAAAATAGATTGTATTTTCCTCAATGGTGTTCTAAAGTTCCTCCACCGAACTGCAGTATAAAATCATCCTTAAAGATTTCAGTTAGGGCAGGCATATGCCAAACATGAATATCTCCGAAAGTCATAGGTATAAACACCTGGCATAAAAACCCAATTTTGAGCGAAAAACATAACACAATTTTGATCTTTTTCAATAAAATCATCACGTAATGAATCAGCAAAACCCAAAGTTATCTCACATTTCCCTTCTAGTTTACTTGCTACTGTACCTGCGTGAATATGATTTCCACCAGACGTACGCAATGCTTTAGCTAGTACACAAAAATGCATACCATGATTTTTTTAGGTTCAAGCTCGCATCCCAATAACACCAAGCAATTATCTATCTTGAAAATCGAGCAACTTAACAAAAAGGCAATGCCAAATAAATTGTGGTTATTATTAGAATTTTCTCTAACACCCCCAGTTGAACAGCTCTAGTCAAACAGCTATTCGAGAAGATATCACTAGATCATACCCTCCATTCTACTATGTCAACTCAGCATTTAATGCGGCATGAGGGTCCACTTCTGTCCAAGCTATACATAAGGGAGAGGAGAAACTCTCTGGAGGGGCTGGCCGAGCAGCCTCTCTCTCTCTCTCTTATACTTATTCACTTATTCGGTCTCCATTTAGAGACCTTCCAGCTGCGTAAGAGAAGGAATTCAATTAGTGAATTTAAACCTCCTAGACACTCAGATTTTCGTGTAAAAATTATCGTATTTTATTCTATTTTGACATATTTTTTTGCATCAACAATCAGGTAAAAAAAAGTTTCACGATCAGAAGAAGTAATGCACTAGAAGTCTTGAAGATGAAAGCTACATGCACTAATGAAATAGAGAGTGGAGGCCCATTCTACTGAGGGCTATTCATGAGGAAAAGGGGTGAGAGGGACCTCTCTATTCTATTGTTTGATCATTTTTAGTTTCTTCTTTAAAAGTCTAACTGCAATTTTAAGTCATGCCCACTTTTTGAAATTTTGTTCATTACTTAGTTTAAAAAAAAATTTAAATTATATTTAGTTTCTCGAATTTAAAACATATTATCAAAAATTTAATATTTTGATCCTAAATCATATATATATATATATATATCAATCGATCTATTTTTAATTTTTTTAATATTAAAATTTTACAAAAAACATTCCCTCTCTCTCCCTCCCAAAAGATGGAAGGCAGAGGATAAATTTATTTTCAATTATTTATAAATTTTAATTTTAAAAAAATAAAAAATAGATCTAATATATATATATATATATATATATAATTTAGGATCAAAATATTAAATTTTTAAAATAGTAAAACTATGTCTAAACTTAGGAACTTAAATATAATTTATCCAAAAATATAACTATTTATATTGTTTTCCTAACTTTGATGACAATCACAACTTAATCCAAAATAGTAGATGAAACTAATGTAATCAATAACATCATATGATAAATATGACTTAAGGGCGAAGTACAATTATTTTTAAAAATTAGGGATGAAGATTGAAATGATCATCTTTTACGGATTTAACGACAAAATGTAAAGGTGCGAACTGGCAAGATAGCTCTGAGCATCCGACTAACACTATCACCGCAACATTGATTGACAATTTTACTTTGCCAATAAAAAGTTAAAGATGTGAATTTTTTTTTTCGAAAAAAGTATAAATGAATCAAAGATCATGCACGATTTTTGATATCTTGAACACGATAGACTGAACACCTACACAATCTCAATTTACACGAACAAATGTCGAACAAATGCCCCTTTTACATGTGATGAGCATCATTTCCTTTGGGGGTGGTTCACGTGCATGCAAACTAGGGGTGGCATCGAGTCAAGTTCGAGCGAGTTTCAGTATACTCAAACTCAAAAAATTCGATTTCAACAAGACTCGAAATCAACTCGAACTCGAATCATTTCGAGTCGAGTCAGCTCGACTCGATTTAACTCGAGTTCGAGTCGATTTCGAATCGATTTTAATTTTTGGATAAATTTAAATTACATAATAAAAAAACACATTTAAAATGGTTACACTTTAACTCAAAAAAAATATTTTCATTTTCAATTTTCAATGTATCACTCTTTCATAATATAATAAAAATATTTAATAAATAATTTTATTTCGAGTCAGCTCAATTTTTTTCGAGAGAGTCAAGCCAAACTCGAAATCGACTTGAAATAATTTCGAGTACACTGAATAGCTCGAAACTTGACTCGAATCGATTTCGAGTCAAGTTTTTTATCGAGCGAGTTTCGAGCGATTTTCGAATAAAATTGCTAGCCCTAATGCAAACCAATACGAGCTGCAACATATCAAAGAATTATGATCAATATAGAGTGAGATACAGAGTACGTGTTTATTTGTAAAATTTAATTTTAATAATGTTAAAATTAAACCTAAATAGAAATATTTTTTTTTTAAATTACAAATAATATTAAATAATATTATGTTAAAATATATGAGAAATGTGATATAAAATTAATTAGTGTGTAAGATGTAAAATAAAATTAATTTTTAATATTAAATTTTACGTGTGATGAAACATATCTATTTAAAATTAAATCAAATTAATTTTAAATTGTCAAACAAATTTAGACAAATTGCATTGATTTTTTGAAAAACAAATTGAAGAGATTCAAGATTTGAATGATTTTGTGCCTTTTAATTATTAAAATTAAAATAATGACGATAATATGTACTTGGAATAGAGCTTTATTTAGTTTGAGAATTAATTTTTAAATAAGAGAAAAAATATTATAATATTAAAAAAAATATAAGATATAAAATAAAATTAATTTTTAAAACTTGAACTAAATGCGACCTGAAATTCTGACAGCCAAATAATTCAATTTTTTTTTGATAACATCCTTTTTATTAATTTTGATATTACACATACTAATTTAAAATTCAGTATTGCAATTCTACTATTTAAATCTTTAATATTATTTATAATACCAAATTTTAGAACAAAATTGTATATCAGAGATTATAACAAGCTAAAACTAAAAATTTAGATGAAAAAAAGTAATATTAAAAAGGGTTTTTACGTACAGAACATAAAATTTATACGAAATTACGCATTTCACCATCAATTTATAAATATTATCATTATCACACCATATTTATTTAAATTTTACGCATTTCACATATTTTACATATTTTATAATATTATATGTAAATTAAAATGCATAAATTCATTAATATTTAAATTCTAATATATATTTTTATTTTTTACTGTAAACACATCAACTTTCTTACTTCAATTAAAAATTATAGTCATGTGAATTTAAATTCGGCACCCTAATTAGAAATTTTAAATAAGATAAATAAATTAAAATACATAAATTCATAAATATTTAAATTATTATTTATATAAATTAAATTATTTATAGTATTTAATTAATATATTAATAATATAGTTAAGATTAAGGCCAATTTAGAAATGTGAAGTTCACCGTCAAAGAATATGGTGTGAAATATGTGAAATGCGTAAAATTTAAATGAATATGGTGTGATAGTGGTAATATTTATGAATTGATGGTGAAATGCGTAATTTTGTATAAATTTTATGTCATGTGTGTAAAAACCCCTATTAAAAATTTCAATTGTGCAAATGTAATGAAATGTTTTGAAAGTACCAAAGAGCTGCAACATTGAAGTATAGTAACCGATGCCGGATACCTTCGTCGTGTTGAAGAAGTCGACTCGAACAAAAGAATGAGACGACAATTTATATGAGCACACGGGTCAGCATTGGAGAAATTATTGGATCAAGAACGCATACAAGTGTGGATATTGGAAGCTCAATTGCGATATTTTAATGAGATAAGTCTACTTCAATCATAGGTACATGGCAATGCAGAAGCGGCTAAACTATTAACTTCGCTCGAAGATCAAAGATTTATTGAAAGTTTGAATTGAATCAAGATCGACTCGATCCACGCGAGCTGACTAAGCCGACAAAGATCAGGTCAAGCTTATTTGAAATTAAATCTGTTAAAAATTACAGTCTATAATCTTCATATAAGCCCATCATGTCTTGAGGATTTGCTGTCAGCAATACTATCATGGAGCTCTGAAACATGCTTGATCAACACCAGATTTCTGCAAAAACTTCAGAAAATTTTTCTACATTCGAAGTTCCATACTAAGGACGGTAAACTTGCTTATTCATACTGTTGACGCGAGATCTGACAATAAATAGAAAACGAAAAACCAGAACACAGGTGGGGTTTTGCGGGATCACTGTGGCAACCTTCTACTAGCGACTGGCTATAAGCTCTACACCCATGCCACTACTACAGCAGAAGCGACGGGAGCACTCATCGCGATGACAGCCGCCCAAGAGTGGGCGGATACGATAGACGAGATTTGGATAGAGGGCGACTCTGCCATCACTATTGCTGACCTTCACCGGACAGCCAGAGGACACCCTTCCGACAAGACCATGGCCTAGATTGCTGAGCTTTTTTGTGCCTTCAAGGCATATAGGATATCTCATGTTTATAGAGCCGCTAATAGAGCGGCAGACTTTGTAGCTTCCTTTTCTTGTTTCGATGACACAGAGTGGCGTAGGGGCATATCCCTCCCACTCGATTTTTGTGCGATCCTCAACGAGGATCGAACCTTTTGTACTTGATGTATCTTTTTACTGTTATAGTATTATAGGCTACGGCCGAATTTCAAGAAAAACCAGAACACAGAAGCCTTGTGCGTGAAAAACCCGAAAAAGGGAAAAACCATGATGCTGTTCTTGGCGGCTTAAAATCTGCTAGATGTAGTTGTTTGAGTACAGAATGAAGATGAATACAGTGGAAAGTGTCTGCAAATATCCTCGATGCAGAAGATAACACTGAACATTTTTGAGCCTCAAAACTGTTTTTTACCCGAAATCACCGGAGTTTATTTAAATGGTGGCGATCACCGGAAATTTCTTGCATTTCGGATTGTGGTTGGGTGGTAAAAATTCTCCTTGTAATTTCTGCTCTCCGGAGTTTATTTAGTCATATTTCTCTTAATTGACACCAAGCTTTTTACCATTTCAATATGATAAAAAACTGTACGAATTAGCCACCAATTTTGACTTTCACCTAGGGGAGCGAATTATCGCAGAGATATTCGACGCCCGATTTTGCAATATATTCGCAAAGATATTCTTGGAAGTTATATAGAAAAGGCGATTGATGATCTTCACACTGCTAGAGCAGAATTACTAAGAATGTTTGAGAAAAACTGTCTAGAAGACTTACTAGTCAAGGGAGCAAGCCAACAGCTTAGGTCTCACTGCAGATAGGGAAATCCTTCGAATACAGTCCAGTAATACTTTGCTTTTCTTCCCTAGGCAGTTTAAAATTCAACTATCCTGAAAATGTAGAAGTTCAGGGGAAAAAATAGATTCAATACCATTTAAGGACTTTCAATAGGTATAAAAAAAAGATACAATTGAGACAGAGAACAAAACAATTAAATTTGTTTGTCACAATTAGAAGACAACTCATTTAACACTCTCCCTCAAATTGGAGCAAAGAAACCATATAACTTCAATTTGTTAAAAGTAGTAAAAAGTGAAAAAGTCGAGTGTTTTGTGAGGAAATCAACAAGCTACTCCTTAAAGCTAACATGAATCGGTTTTGCTGAATATAAATATAAAATATCATTGGCATTTTTTTTTCCGTCCCGCATCACCAACTTTAATCCCTACCAGAATTTTTGAGTAAACAACATAAGTTTTGACAAAAAACAGCTGCCTGAAGAGCTGAAAATGTTTAATTTGAGTGAAGCATATGAATCCAAGTTTAGAAATAGTTTCCGTTTACAAAAATCATATTTACCATAAAAGATTGAAGTAGATGACTAATGGACTAAAAGAAAAAAGGGCTTTAGGCTCCATTTGGTGCCTTGATAAAGGAAGTAAAATGGCTTGACTAGAAAAAAGTCCAATTAAACACAAATTCTAAACAACAAACATAATTTTCTTTTACATCTTACACAAAATTTAATATAAAGATTAATTTATTCTTACATAGTACACATTTTAATACACACATCAACTTTATTTCACATCTTATCAAATTCCAACATAACAAACCACGTTAATTTCACATCCAACACACATACATGACAAAATTTACCACAATTTAGCAACCTTCCTATTTGGTGCTTACACTATTTTGACCATACCTTACACCAAAATAATCACTTATTTAAAAAAATAACAATAATAATAATAAAATAATTTTTTTTTTCACATCTTACATAAATTTCATTAAAAAATTCACTTTATTTCATATCCTACATTATTTTTAATAAACTTGTTATGACGGGAAACAATCAAAGAGTTTTTACGTGGAAAACCGACTGGCGGAAAAACCACGGCTCCTTTTCGAGGAGGCTTGAAGTGTTACTAGAAATCTTTGGTTGGGTTACAGAGTATTCAAAAAGATCTTTTGTTTTTGGATCTTCAGCCCCTCTAGAGGCTGTGTACAGGGAGTATATATACCCTGGGCCTGTGATGTCTAGTCACATCCGAGCCGAACAATCTACAGCCCTAGTGACGGCGTAATTAAAGCCTGCGGACGGCTAGTATGTGACTCATGTTGTACGGCGTGTCAGCGGTTACGGCCTGTCGGCGGAAAAACCGCGCCTCCCTCAGAGAAGTACAATCCCCCAACGGTCAGATGTCACGTCGGGTCCTTGTTCTTCGGGGTGATAACTTTTCGGCGTCTGCTGTTCGGGGTGAGGCTTTTCCTGTTCGTCCCAGATGCCTTGCTCACCTGGAGACCACGTGAGCAACCACGTGGACGGTCCGGATAAAAAGGGCGCGAATCCAATTGCAACATGTCCCCCCGATAGTTACGAAGCGCATTGATGTGCGTGCCTGGTTGCCACGCGTACCGCAGTGATCTATAAATCCTTCTGAATCGTAGGCTGGATCTTTGTTGACCAGAGGAGAGACTGGCATGATGAGCCTCTTCTCAGAAATTGCTGATAACCTAGGAGGCCGTAAGCCGGGCCAAGCAGATACAAGGCGCCCGGTTATTCGTGAAGAGGCGTCGAAGAAGCCGAGGATCCGCCTTTCGAACGCAGGAGAAGGCGTACATATGACACCAAGGTCTTTAGTGGGTGATGTACGAACAGCTCCCTCGGTGGGGGGTGCAATCACAGTGGCTGACGACGAAGCGCAGCCAGTTAAGGAAAGTACGGGGAAATTACCCTTTGTGCCGTCTCCGGTGGTTCAGGAGGCGGCTTTAGCGGAGCAGGTCAGCGTAGCCCCTGTGACTTTCTCTTCGGGTCCTTCTGTCAGTCCGGGACCTTCGTCGGGTCATGGAGTTCCAGGATCTGTCAGTTCGACTGCGCAGTTTTTTGCGCGGAATGTCTGTTCTCACCTTGACAAGATCAAGGAGTATGTGGCGAGCAGGGATCAGGCGAAAATCCTCGAACAGAAAGCGGTGACTTCTAAACAGAAAATAGAGGAAATTCTCTCTCTTCTTCGGAGACTGGAGCCGTCTGAGGCGGAGAAGACGATTGTTGTTCTGTAGTCGAAATGCGGTCGTCTTGAAAACGACCTGGAGGTGGTGACAGCTCAAGTTGAGGAGCTGATGAGAGAGAGGGGAACGTTGATGTCCCGGATCGAAGAGCTGGAAGAAGAAAATCGTCGCCAAAAAGTGTTCTACCGTTCTG